>CM066997.1:8095599-8274283 GCA_033977485.1 Hydrangea macrophylla
TGTATCTCAAAGTGACTACAGAATGGTCTCTAACAACAAATATAATTTCAAAATAATATAATAGTATACCACATATACCTAAATAAACATTTAAGCATATAAGGGTGTTCTTATTAGCATGTAATAGGGGTAATTTCGTATTTTTATCCATTTTTCTGTTAACTTTAACGGAAAAGTGACTATTTCACTTTAGTCCAGACAACAGGGGGTATTAGTGATAAAATTTAAAGTATAAGGGGGTAACTGATAAATGGCCTAACCACAGGGGGTGTTTCTGTAATTAACCCAAAAAAATACATATGACATTTTAGTTCAAATGTAGTCTAACACATCCTAATTAAGTATTCCAAATCTAATATGACACTATATATTGTTGATAAATAGACCCAAAAATGTATAAATATAACCTCAAAAGATAATATTGTTCTCAAATAGACCAAATTTGATAATATTTCTCATTATCAAAAAAATATTGGCTCTGCCCTTATACCACTACAATGCTCTTACCAAATAAATACTAATCGTACTCTAAAAATTATTAAATACACTTTATGGTACGATTTCTAAAATATATGATATTATCATTATCATACACATTTTATTGAATGGATTCAATAATCATGAAGTGCAAATAGCAATTCTCTAAAATTTATGCATTTGGTATTATAGAATTCTCCAAATAAGAGTGACAAAGCGAACAGGACAAGAAAAGTTAACGTCTACTCTTGACCTAAAAAATAAATAAAAAAAATTGTTTTCTTCTTATTATCATTATCTGTTTTTTCCACACAGAATCACGATCTCTCAGATCCAGATCTCATGTTCAAAGACCTTAGCTTGTAGTCCACGTCAACTGGGGCCCACATAGCAAAACCCATGTGCCTGCTAGACACGTCACCTTGTCTGTAACGATGCGGCGTCTGATTTTCCACCCAATTTCTTTTTCTTTTTTGAAGAAAAAAAAAAATTTAATAAAAAAAGGCCACCACGTCAGACCCCTCAAAGTCACATGTCTCCTTTGTTATTACTCCACCGTGAAACGCGCATCGCCGTCTATTTTACATTTCTCATCCGACCGTCAGACCAGTCAAATTTTCTTTATCTGACGTGGTTCCATCTTACGTCACATCCCTCCCACTCAGATTCCGCTCGGTCAATTTCACACTACACCTGCCACCAGCTCTATATCACATATTTCACTGTAGTTTTAGCCTTTTAGATTAGAGTAAAGATTGAGACACACTCAAAAACACAATTTTAAGGGTACAATTTAAAAGATGTGTCTATATCTCTCATGTGATGTCACTGGACTCCACAGTAACACAAGAGAGAAATAGATACATCTCTTAGGTTGTGTCTCAAAAATTGTATCTTTGGGTGTACCCCAAGTATTACCCGCTTAGCTTAACACTATATTTATTAAATTTGTATCTCAAACGTGATTTACAATACACAGATGGCATTGGGCTTACTTGAAGATGTCTTACTATTATTGAAAGTGGTTCCACTACCACAAGTGTCGAAAGTCAGATTTGGAATATAGAATTTGGAAAGCATATAGCATTACTTGTGGTATTACTCGGCTACACTTTGTGTTATGTTTGGTACACTTTGTGTTATGTTTGGTAAGAGGGATCAAAGAATGGGATGAAAGCGTTGTTGCCAAACGATCTTTGCCTTCCACACTTGATCACTATTTGATGGGTTGTGACAACAATGTTAACTTTTTATCATATATGTACTTTTTTGGTCTCAAATATTCTTTATTTTAAATATGAGCTTACAGACTCTAACGGTGTTCAATTCTTAGTCTTAACAAGTTATGGCATTTTGAAATTTGAAGGAAAAAATAGTCATTTATAAATATATTCAGGCCAAATGGACCCTACAATTGGATCCAGAATGTCGAAAAACCTCGAAGTAGGTCACTCCGTATTAATTGATAATTTTAACAATGTTAACTTATTATCAATAAGCTCCAAAGGCAATTTGGTAATTTTACCATATATATGCTTTTTAGCTCCCTAAATGGTCTTAATATTAGAGTAAGCTCGTAGGCTCAGACGACATTCAAATGGTCGGGTTGATATGTCAACCTATATTTGACCCATATTTTCATGGGTTATACATAGTTTTGAAAATATTTTGGCTCAACCCATTTTGATCCAACTCATATTTACCCATATTTAATCAATCGCCAGGCCTAGGTTGTCCCAACTTTAAGGAAACTTCAAAGATTCAAAGGTATAGAGGGAAGGGAATAGAGATGGAAGATGTATCCTTAAAAAAAAAGAAGGGAGTCTTTCCTCCTTATTTTGGTTAAATAAAAAGCAGTCATAAATATAATAAAGGGATTTTGTGTATTTTACTATTGTACACTAAGATTAATAATAAAGTATAGGGTTTGTTACATGGATCTCCTCTCTATATTACAAAATTGCATAGACCTCCCTTTTATCGTGAAGTTACTATTTTTACCCTTACGTTATTTACCATTTTACTAAATTACACACATCTCTCTCTCCTCTTTCTACTCTGTGTGTGTATATATATATATATGTATATATATGCATATAGATATAGATTTACAAGTACATACATAATATATGGACACACACACACATATATATATACATGTAACAACCTTGGTGTTATGGGCGGACTATTGTAGGTGCCTTTGTGGCTGCAGTAAGTGCTGCTAGGCTACACACCATGGGAAGTTCGTCCCACATCGTCTGGGTGTAAAAAAAGTAATGTGATTTATATGTGTGGTTCCAAGTATCCCTAGTAACTTTTGGGCAGTGGCCCAAGAACAAAACTGTGAGGGCTTGGACCCAAAGCAAACAATATCTTACTTAGCGAGACTTGGGTCGTGATAGTCTGACATAATAACATCAGAGCTAGACCCAGCCGAAAGCAACGCGGACGTTGGACCCTAAGGGGGTAGATTGTAACAACCCTTGTGTTGTGGGCAGACAGCTATAGGTGTCTTTGTGGCTGCAACAAGTACTGGCAGGCTACACACTATGGAAAGTTTGTCCCACATTGTCACGATAATCAACACACATATGCATCGAACCCGATAATCGACACATATACGCATCGAACCATCTTTCTTCTTTACAAACAACACTAGAGCTCTCCACAGCGATATACTAGGTCGAATAAAACCCTTGTCAAGTAGTTACTGAAGTTGAACTTTTAGTTCTTTCAGTTTTGTAGGTGCCATTTTATATGGTGCTTTCGATACGGGTCGTGAGTCTGGCATTATCTCAATGGTGAACTCAATCTCTCTCTCAATAAGAACATCTGGTAGTCGTCGGGAAACACATCTGGATACTCCCGTACTATCGGAATGTCATCTACCGTCAATTCAGTCGCCAAAGTATCAATTATTGAACATAGAAATCCCTTACATCCCCTTCTCAATAACATACCCGCTCGAATAGCGGAAAACAAATACGATGGCGGTGTATGCCCACTCCCTTGAAAACAAAAGCTTCCATGCACCGGTGATCAAATATTAACTTCTTTCATTCACAATCTATCATGGCTTGGTTAAGGGATAACCAATCCATGCCTAGTATCACGTCGAATGATTCACCACAAGCGTTATAAGGTCTACGGTCATCAACTTCTCGCCTAATTTGATCTCACAATTCTTGTATGTCGGAGACATCACTACCGACTTGCTAAGAGGTATGACAACAGATATCCTAAAGGCACTGATCTAACATTCAAATGTTCAACAAAATGATGCGATACAAATGAACGCATAGATCCGAAATCAACAAGTATGCATGCTAGATGCGAACATATAGGCACTATACCTAAGACCACTGTATCCGTAGTAACCACATCTCCAATCAAAATCCAATTTATGTGGTTTGGTGGTTTTGTTGTACTAATTGTCATAAGCTAGTTGCCATGACAATTGCATTGTACCAAATAGTTGAATGCTGATTGCAAAGTCCAAGTCTGACCAAATCTCTCTTAGAGTCCGTTTGGGTTAGCTGAAATATTAAGTGATGAAATATTAAGTTGTTTGGAGTTAGGTTTAACTGAGATAATAAATGATTGTTTTAAACAAGAGTGTTTGGCGAACAAGCTTAAAAAAAAAAGTAATTGTTTGTATAAAATAACCAAAAATGACAAGAAGTAAATATTTTTCTAACTCTTTTGTTTTCAAGTGGCATAGAGAGCATTTTTGTTTTTTAATAACTTAAAAGTGAAATTAAGTGATTGTTTGAAAAATAGACTTCTTTTTTCAGCTGAATTTCAGCTGAATTGTTTAAGTGCTCAAATCTTAAACTAACCCAAACACTTTTATTTTACAAAACAACCACTTTTTTTTCTCGTAATTCGCAATTCAACAATTAATTTTTAATTTTCAGCTAACTCAAACGGACTCTTATTATCATAATATCTTATGTAAAGAGAATTATATGGCACCATATAAGCGGTTCAAATGACTCATACGTCCACCTTTTCTAGCTACACTACAAGAAAACTGATATTTGTCGGCGTTTTACAAATGCCGTTATATACAGGAAAAGTATGACATACGTGTGCGTATTTATCGTATTTTATTACATTTGTCATGCATAATAATGCGATGTGATGTGCATTTGTGGCACATGTGTGAGTGAGTTGTGACTCACGAGTTGAATTGGGTACCTGTATAAGAGAACCCTCTGAGACTATGTGAAATGGATGTTTTTATGTTGTAAAGTCTCTCCGAGATTGAGATGTACATTGTGGAATAACCTAAATGTTTCTATGAAAATAAACATTTACCTGTGTATTTCACTATCTGTATTATTATGTGGTTTAGAATATGATTCTGGCGTTAATTTTAGTATCCTTGTGAGGACGAATTAACACGCTACATAATTGGTAGGCTAATTAGTAATTTCGTAAAATTATGTGGAATCGCGTTTTAGCAACCAAACGTAACTTAGACGAAAACTTTAATAATTTATATTTTTCACCCGTGAAGCAATGAATTAGACGTGTAAGACGTTTTGAAGAATAACTAGAAGTTTTGAGAACTTGTGGAAAGGTAAACACAATTTCCAAGAGTCGTGGCTATATGTAGAAAGAGGGGAGATATTTTTATTTATAAAATAAATTAATTGAAACAATTTTGAATCTGCTCAATCAATCCAATATATTACACATTGTGTTTGGAGAATAATAAAATAAGGTTTTTGGACTAGGTTACTTGAACTTGGTAAGATACCGTCATGAACAGAAAACTACCATATTCTAGGCCAAAAAAGGAAACCATCATGTCAACATGCCAAGACCGATTAACGCACTAGAAAGATGACCCATAAGCTTGAAGAAATTCAATCAAAATAAAAGTCAGCAATAGTTGAAACTATCAAGCAATTTCGGAGCATCATTTAAACATACCTGGTGAAGACGCAAGTAATGGAAGCATAATGACAAACACTAAATAAGCTTGAAGAAATTCAATCAAAATAAAATTTAATCAAGAAATCATAGGAAACTGAGGCATTTTGTCGAACACCTGAAAAACGAAGATCCAGACACGAAAACCACAAATCCAAAATTTTATATACAAATCATAGAAATTAGAGACACAAAACAGACAAAAGCGCAAACAGGAGAACGGAACAATTAAAACTTCAATGAACTAAACCACAAGAATCATAGAACAAACCCCTTACGCCGAGAATTACAGAGACTAGATGAAAATCCATAGCAAACAAAAAATTGTAGGAGAGAGAAAGTCTAGAGAGAGGGGAAGAGAAATAGGGGCATCTATGGTTCTCTCTCCTTTTCTTTCTTTGTAACCCTGTCATTTTATTTTCATTAATAAATGAGTTTTTCTTTTTATTTCTATTAATAAATATAAACCGTAATTTTTATAAATGAATTTGAAAACTGTAACTGTACTTTTTGTACAACCAGGAATTTAATTCCTACATTGATATGATTTTTTGTATTTTTATTTCCAACCGAAAAATACCAGCTTTTATTTTTAACTGCGTTTTTACTGCATCTTGGGTGTGGGAGCATGTGAGCTCAACCACACCTTGTGATTTCCACCAATTGCTTGGGCTCCAAATCTATATTACAATATATATATATATATATGTGTGTGTGTGTGTTTGTGTCTTCCTCTCTCAGTCTCTCAATTCTCTCATAACTCTCAATCACTCTCAAATTCTCTCAACTCTCTCTTACTCTCTAACGATTAATACACACACACACACACACACACATACACACAGAGATAATGTATGATATATATACATATACACAATGACACATTTATAGATACATATATAATTCAAGAACGGGTAGAATTTCATTGACGACGGAATATTCGACAAAATTTCTCGGTCAAAACACCTCAGTGAGTATTATGAACTCACTTCCAAAATTTATATATGTATATTTTTGTGTATATATATGTGTGTGTATATGTATATATAGGTAATCGCCATTGATGAGCTTAGAATTGGAGTTTTAGAAAAGTTAACCAAAATCAATTCCGTGAATTGAAAATGAAAGATCTTAGTCCCATTAAGTTGTGGTTCGAATACTACGGCTTAATTCATCGTATCGCGACGTATCATTGATTTACAATTTTGTCACCTCTAAGTTTTACGTGAAATCTGAGAGCTATGATTGAAATTAGTTACAACCAATCGCGTATTCGCAATCCTTGCGGAAAAATGAAGAAATCCATATATTACATGTCTTGGTTGAAACAGAATTCAGAAATGGGTAAAAACTAGCTTTTAATTTCGAAACTGTGGAAGAAGATGGAGTTTCAACCGATTGGAAACATATCCAATCGATTGTCACTTCTTCCAATCGATTTTCATGTCATTTAATTGATTGGATGACTCGATTGCCATGTCATCCAATCGATTGCCACTTTTGCCAATCGGTTGCCATTTTTCAGCATTGACGACTTTAGTAAAACGGTCATAACTTCCTCTAGAAAACTCGAAAACACGCACCGTTTGAAGCGTTGGAAACTAGACTCAAAGACCTTTCTTTTGATATATAATTCATCCACAAAAATTATAACTCATTTTTAAGGGTATTGCTTTAAAATGGACTTGCTTGTGTACTAGTAGCTGTAAAAGCATAATAAAGTATTCTTTGATGAATTTACCTCTTGTTTCATATATGACTTGATAATTTAGATCGTGGGTGCTAACTCAATGATTTTAAGTAAATTGTACCTTGTTAATAAAGAAAATAAAAAGACTTAATTTCTCGTATGTTTGTTTGGTGTTACAATTTCATAGACATTGACATGCATGATAAGGTCGAGGTGGAGTCGACATGCATGGTGTGTGGGAAAGCGTGAAAAGAGTAAAGAGCGGCGGTCTTGTGTATGTAATACCCTGTATTTTCGGATACATGGTTATATAAATAAGACCCTGTATGCTTGTGTGAACCCTTGGTGAAGAGTCATTCTCGATCGATCGAACTCTTCCCGATCGATTGACCTTATTTTGGTTTCGATCGATCTAAGTCTTCTCAAGCGATTGAACCTTGTGCTTTCAATCGATCGAACCTACTTCGAGCGATCGAAACCCTGCCGACCTGATTCTGTGACGTGGAACCTTTCTTGAGCGATTGAACTCCTTTCAACCGATCGAACCTTGGCCGACCTGGTCTCAATCGATCGAACTCACTTCGATCGATCGAACGTTGTAATTTCAGTTTACGCATTCTGCCACCTGCCCTCTTGCCTTCTTATATATATATGCATGTTTTGTGTGTTGTGGTGTTTTTGCAGTTTAGAGTTAGAGAGTTGAATGAGAGCTTGTGTGTGTGTGTGTGTGTTCCATATATATATATATATACACATAACCCCTTGTGTGTGTGTGATATATATATATATATGCTAGAGCAAGAAGAGGAGAACAAGAAGAGGAAGAAGGAGAAGAGAAAGAGATCAGATAGAGAAGAGAACAGAGAAGACAGAGGAAGCTCGCCGCCACCACAGTCGTCGTCGCCGCCGTGGAGCTCGGAACACCGCCGTTGGACCACCGGAGAGAGGTGAGTTCATTAACTCACTCAAGGGATGACTTTAGTATGTTTATATGCAGTTTAGAACGTGTATATTGTGACCCCGAGATCTTTGTTCGTCGCTGCCCAGTTTCTGGATAGAAGATGATGTTCGAGCGATCGAACTATTCTCGATCGATCGAACTTACCGCTTCCTCAATCGATCGAAGGAACTTCGATCGATCGAAACGACTTTCCTCGAGCGATCGAACTGACTTCGATCAATCGAACTTCGTTTGACTTCAATCGATCGAGAGGACCTCAATCGATCGAACCTTGCAGAACATGTTTATTTCCTATTGATTATTATGGACTGTTTAGCTGTTTAAATAGTTATCCATGTTTTCAATATACAATATTGTTAATTGAAGAGATAGTGCAACACTGTTATGAGATGAACTGTTTAACTGTTACATGATAATATTGCTGAACTGAATAGTAGAATGGAACACGACAGCATGTTAATAATCAGTAACGATAGATATGATAAATACAGAGCATGTGGTATTTCCTGTACTTAGTATATGAGCATTTCACAACATGTGTCAGCATGCATGGGATAGTGATGTGAAGAGATAAGAGAATCTGATGAGAAATGGGATATTGATATGAAGAGATGAGAAGATATGATGAGAAATGGGATATGTGATTTATATGGAATAATGAGATATGTGTACTTTGGATCCGTGGGATCAACGACTGACGAGTCGGGTGGACGTGGGATGGTTAGAGTTCCTAGTGCGCCTCTCACTGTTGAAGACGTCCAGTGATGCGTATGCACTGTTGAAGACGTCCAGTGTACCGTTGAAGACGTCCGGCTAGTGCTCTAATGTATTCTCAGCTGTGTAGACGACCAGTGAGGGTATACGCATCGTTGAAGACGTCCGATGTGCCGTTCTATCGTTTACAGATAGGTGGTACCGTGTAGACGACCGGTGACCCTATCAAGGGATTGTGTGACCTATTGCCTAGTCGGGTGATTCCGATTGGCATTATTGTATCGACGAATGGATACTGATTGACATTAATGTATCGACTTATGGACACGGATGAGAATAAGGATATGAATATGAGAATGGTTAGTATGATGATGGTTCAGTCGTGGATTCAGCGTCCCGACGTAAAGGTATATGCATGGGATGGATGCATGGGTTACATGCTTGGATTTAGTGAATACGTGATGAGATATATATGCCATGATGTTTATCCTGGTCATTACTTAATATGATTTCTGTTATCATTGAATTCATGTATAGTTTAATCAGACCTCTGCTATGTCCGTGAGTGACGTCATTGATAAGAGATTAACCGCATTTTAAGATGCTGAACAATAACGGTGAGGAGTGTTGTTTAATGTACTCACTCAGCTTTGTATTCAAAGCTGATGGCGTTAATGCCCTGGACATTCCAATGTCTAGGGATTTGTAGGTCTTGAGGACTGAAGACTGATAGTTCTGCCAGACTTGGAGCTGAAGGCTGGAAGACGAAGATGTGCTGCTTTATATTAGTCG
Organism: Hydrangea macrophylla; assembly: GCA_033977485.1. Classification (NCBI taxonomy): domain Eukaryota; kingdom Viridiplantae; phylum Streptophyta; class Magnoliopsida; order Cornales; family Hydrangeaceae; genus Hydrangea; species Hydrangea macrophylla. The sequence goes on from CM066997.1 coordinate 8,105,175, forward strand.
GTTCTTAACTGTTGTACTTCTGTTGTTGTTGGTATAGGCTTCAGACTATAAGCCAACTGTTGTAATAGTTTTAGTAGACTTTTATAATTGGTACTTGGGCATCTGTTGCTTCCATACCTTTTATAGTTTCCGCTGTAGCCTCTGATTAATGTTAATAAGATATGTTCTATGAATAGCATCCTCCCTATCGTGGTGTTTATTGGTTTGAGTAGATGACAATGCGGTTATTCACCCGTCATTCCCTATGGACCCATAAAGGAAATTTATTTTTCTCTATTTATGCTGCTCCGGGGCGTGACAGTGTATGACTCCAATATCGATCGGATATTATTTCTGGTATTGGAGGCGACGGTGTAGTATACGACTCCGATACTGATCGGATATTATTCCTGGTATCTGAGGCGCTCGATTTGGATACTGATCGGATATTATTCCTGGTATCTGAATCGATGGTATGGTGTGCGACTCCAATATCGATCAGATATTATTCCTGGTATTGGAGGCGATGGTGTAGTGTATGTAATAACCTGTATTTTCATAATTAATTTGTAATGGCATTGTCATATTTAAATTTGTAATGTTTGCTTTCTTTTTGTTTCAATTCCCCTGTATTAACACTGGTTGCTTGTTTTAATTCCTATTAAAATTCTTTTGGGGTCAAACTGCAATTTTTAGCAACACCTGTGTTAGATTTCAAATCTGTATTTTCAAAACGGTGAAAGTAGATTCTTTTAACTCAAACTGTATTTTTTTTTATGAAACCAGAAAATCACTTCCTACGTTAAAATGAATTTTCTGTATTTTTGTGGTGAACACCCCACCCCGAAAATACCAGTTTACGTTTAAAACTGTCCACGCCGCATTTACTTCTACAGATTTTGACGTAAAGTGGAAGTGACCATACATTACTTTCCAATTATGGCAAACTAATCATTTGTTAGGGCTTTGTTTGGATAATGCTTTATTGTTTGTGAAATTGTTATGCCTAAAGCTACTTTTCCAAACATCTCTAATTTGGCCCCTACACACCTATGTGGCTCTTGGATTAACTGTGTAGTTATATACATCAGTGTATATACGTATGTATAATTCTACATGTGTGATCTGTATTTTAGTTAGTTCACTTAGAAATTAGAAATAATTTAGTTTGTTGAGTGAGTATCACAACTCACAACTTGGAGCCCAAGATTGTGAGTTCTATATAACTCATACACTCACATACTCTCTCAAACACACACTTTCTGCACATCAATTTCAGAGAGAGAACACAGAGAGTTTAGAGAAGAGAATTTCAGTAAATTTTTGGGGAGAGAGCACATCACCATAGCCAAAGCTTGAGAATTGTGTCTCTTGTATTTCTTGAATCTTTCTCAACAAGCACACAATCTCTTCATTCTTAATCACAGTGAGTATTATTAACTCACTAAGAATATAATTTCATGCTTAAATTCTGCTTGTATGTATGCATTTGTATGTCACCCTTGAAGCCTTTACGTATGAACTCTATAGCCTTGAAAATCAAGATTTTTCCACCTCAACCAAAACCTGTTTTGTTGGGTAAATATGATAGATTACATGTCATATATGCTATACCCAAAGTATTAGACCTTAATTTTTTCATATGAAAAAGTATATTAAAGATTAAGTTTTGACAACTTTTAGTTTTTCATGAAATTCAAGAGCTATGGTTCGATTTGTGTCTAATTGATTTCATATTTGTAATCCTTGTAAGATGTAATACCCTGTATTTTGTAATATATTATATAACTAAGACCTTGTATGTTTCTTTAATACTTGTATGAGCTTGGCCTTATATTTTATATACCAATCGATTGAACTTTATCTCAATCGATTGATTGTTCCAATCGATTGAACTTTATACCAATCGATTGATTGTATCAATCGATTGACACTTATGTCAATCGATTGGAGGCAGCTGGGCAGATTCTTTTGCTCTGGCTGGGGAGAAGCCACGTGAACACTCCCTCTCTATATAAACCAACCCTTTTCCTGCGTTTTTCTCTTTAGAGAAATCAGAGAGAGTGAGGGGGAGGGTTTTGTGTGTGTGTTATATATATATACACTTATATATATATATACTCACATATATACATATATTCACTTACACCCACACGCAGAGATGGACTGAGACAAGAAGAAAGAAGAGGAGAAGGTCAGAAAGAAGAAAGAAGGAGAAAGAGAAGAGAGAAGACAGAGAACTAAAGAGAGAGAGAGAGGAGGACCACCATTGAAGCTCAAGCTTCAAAACACGTTCCCAAACACGCCCTTAACGCCTAGGTGAGTTCTAAACTCACTTGGTAACTTGATATTGATGTTAGGACATGTTTTGAATGGAGAAATGGAGAAGAAACCATATTTCCCATTTATATGTTGCTGGACAGTCTTCTCTGTGAAGAAGACGAAGTGTCAATCGATTGACACTATATCAATCGATTGACATCTTTCATGTCTCAATCGATTGACATTTTATGCAATCGATTGACATGGACTATGATCCAATCGATTGAACTTTCTTCCAATCGATTGACACTACTTTTATACCAATCGATTGACATCTATACCAATCGATTGGCAGTTACAGTTTACTGTTTTACTTGTTTAGTTAATGTAATAATTGTTTAGTTGTTTATTTACTGTTCAGTACTTCCCAGCATGCTTTATTATTGTAATACAGACATGATAATGAATTAATGCAGCGTAGGATCGTAGTAACAACGAGATTTAACGGAGAATGTTTATAATGTTAGATAACGGAATAGTTGTGAATCCTTTGGAGTTGACGTTCATTTCATTCAGAGTAGTCGGGCCACATTGGGATTGTCATGTATCGGTAATAGAGTTGAACTTAAGTAGGTTTGCTAAGATTCGGGAACCTTGCGTGGGCGGGCTTTGGTCGATCATATGTTCTTAAAAGCGGTAGACAGACGAAGGTGTCTATGACTTGCGGTGAACCGGACCATTTGCCCTAAGATAGCCAGATGATCTAATCATATGTTCTTAAAAGCGGTAGACAGACGAAGGTGTCTATGACATGCGGTGGACCGTGATCACTGGTAGACGTCGCTAAGTCGTGGCATAGAATGATGTACTGTTGTTTAAAGCGTTATATCCCTGACATGCGGTGAACTGTGCATATGTTCTTAAAAGCGGGGGATGGACTAACGTGGTATCCATGACATGCGGTGAACTGTGCATATGTTCTTAAAAGCGGTGGATGAGCAATGGTGTGTTATAGAGTTGAACTACTGTCGAGTCTGTTCCCCTATCTAAGACATGTTATCGGTCTTATAATAAGTAAAACGTTAGTAATCGGATCATTGGTCGATTAAAGGAGTTACCCCTACAGAGTTCTAATTTGGTTACGGTTTATAACTTGTAATAACTTCAATAGTTGATACCCTGTTAGTATCTAACTCACTCGGCTTTCATTAAGCTGACGGCGTTTATGCCGCTGGACATTTCTACGTTCCAGCGCACCCTGGTTATGACTATACAGGTGAAGGGCCTGCAGAAGGAGACTACTATGCCGGTGACGGAGTTCCTGTGGAGAATTTCCCCGACGGAGGTCAGACCGAAGAAGACTACTACGCCGAGGACTACCCTTATGCCAACTGAAGACTAGACTAGGATTGTAGCTAATTGTCTTTACCGCTTTAGAACTTTTTTTTGTAGTCAGGCATATGTTGCCTTGACATTTGTACTTCCGCTGCTTTATATTTGGTTCAAGACTCTGATATGTAATAGTTAGTAACTTCTGTTGACTTTATGTTGCTTCGTGATTTGAACCTAGACTTCATTCTTGTTACACTATTACTTTTGTTGCTTAGTACTGCGTGGTGTGGACAATCATGTGACTTCACCCGTCATTCCCTATGGACCCATAAAGGAAATTTATTTTTCTCTATTTATGCCGTTCCGGGGCGTGACAGGATTCTTGGTATCAGAGCCTAGGTTGTATACCTTTTCGCTCACAGATTGTCCCACACCATCTGGTCCTAGAACCTTGAGATTCTATAGATGAGTATTAAGATTAGTTCTGACTTAAGGTAGTCCCTTTTCAGGTAGCATGGCACCACCGCTGTTCGTTCCAGACGAGTTCGGAGGACACTATGTGTATGAGAGTAGTATTACGCCAGCCGATCCAGAGTACTATGCCTGGAAGGTTAGACAGAGAGCTATTGCAGAGACAGAGCGAGACATGCAGATCGAGCAGCAGAGATTTGGGACCCAGGACCCAGAAGTGATACGTCAGGAGATGATCTACCGCAAGGAGACCTTCAAACGCATCGAGGAGGATTCTCTACTGATGTTACGAGACCGTTCTTCGTACCAGGTTCTACTTGCACAGGTTAGAGCAGCACCTCCACCCCCACCGGAGGAAGACATGGCTGATGCACCCCCAGCAGATGAGGACCCGGAGGATGATGATGAGAGCGATGACGACGATGAGCTAGAGGATGCAGACGAGGAGATGGAGGATGAAGAGGACGAGGACACCGATGACGAGGAGCCGGAGTATGATCCAGAGGAGGAGGACCCCGTAGACCCAGCCGGTATGGACGTGCCAGTTGGCGTAGATATTGTGGTTGCAGAGGGTTATCCGATAGAGGAAGAGGAGGTAGCCGCAGACGATGATGCAGTAGTACCAGTCTTACCAGGAGGAGTTATAGCACAGCTAGCAGCTGAGTGGGCCGCAGAGATGGCTGCACATCCCCATGGATTTGAGATCGGAGCACCGGAGTTGGCACAGGCTATGGTACAGGCTGAGGCACTTGCAGCCGCATTTGATGCAGCCCAGGCTGACATGGCCGCTGATGCAGGGGATTTGGGAGCTGTTGTGGAGCATGATGGACCCGAGCTGATCGAGGATGTAGTGATAGAGGATGAGGACATGATGGATGACGATGACATGGATGAGGATGATGTTTTGTCTGAGGTTGCCCCAGAGGACGAGGCTTCCATCTATGGATCCGATGTGGACAACTTTTGAGTCCAGTACCTTTAGGACTTAGACTTTTTCGCTTGACTTTAGGACATGTTGTCCACTTACTTTTGACGCTTACATAGACAGCTATTGACCGTAGCCTTTTTGTATAGGTAGCCACCAGTAGTGGTTTTGTGTATATCTTTCTTTTGTTTAGATCTTGTATAGGATCATGTACTACGCGGTACACAGATGATCTATTGTGTACTCCGCTGTACATCTTTTGGGTATATATATATGGCAGATCGTTTCTCTTGGTTATTTCTGTTGTCATCTCATTGTTATGTTATGGTTGTGATTTTGATTCATGTTATGCTTCCTGTTATTTAAGTATGATTATTTCCCCGAGGAGATTGTCAGCTAATCGTTAGATCCTTCATAGGTACACCTCACACGGATCACTATGGTGGGACCCACAAGGAACCAAGCACGACTGGGAGCACCCATTCCCGAGGGTATGGACCCAACTGGAGTCTTCGAAGCTTTCATGCAACGGATGGAGCACATCGGCGATACCTACAATCATGCCACCAACGACAATGGTAACAACCACTTTGTCCCTCCAAGGCAGACAGGCGATAAACTGTTGGAACGATTTCGTGGCCTGCGACCCGAGAAATTCGACGGCATGGCAGAGTCCTGGAAAGCAGAGCAATGGATACGAGAGTTGGAGCTAATCTTTGAAGCCCTGGAGTGCAGTGAGCTTGACAAGAGACGTCTAGCCGCATTTCAACTGACTTACTCCGCCGCGGACTGGTGGGAGGCCGAGAGAGCCACGATTGGGATTGACGCTGCAAGGAGAATGCCTTGGGAAGCATTCAAGGCTCGATTTCTCGAGAAGTATTTCCCTGAGGACGAAAGAGATCAACAAGAGAGGAATTTCCTGAGTCTAACCCAAGGAAACTGGACAGTCAGGGAGTATACTACACAATTCGAGCGACTTTCCCGTTTCGCTCCGCACATGATAGACACCTCCGTCAAGAAGGTCAAGCGATTCCACCAAGGACTCAACCCCCACCTCCGGCACATGATGATAGGCCATCTGGGCCAGTCATTTGAAGGGATTGTCCGTCTTGCTTCAAGTTTGGAAAAGGATGCTTACCCTGTACAAGGACCACAAGTGAATCGACCTCCACCCAGGACCTTCCAACCAAGGAACTTTTCCGCACAATTATCAAGGAACAACTAAGGATGGAAACCCCAGACCAACAACTATCAGGGAACTAAGCGCACATGGGATGGGACAAGGAAGCCCCAAGCTAATTTTCCTCGACAACAGAATCAACAGCGAGGACCACCTCAGGCACAGCCCGTCGCCCAGCGACAAAACACTGATGGATGTTTCAACTGTGGAGTGCCCGGACATATTGCAAGGTATTGCACAGCCCCCAAGACCAACCGGCGTAATGACCTCGTTTGCCGCAACTGTAATAAGCCTGGTCACATAAGCAAGGATTGTCGAGCACCACGTGGAGGCTACTATGGAGCGCCTGCTCAAGGACAGCAAGGACAGGTTAGGGTGAATGCCATCATCCCTGACAATGCAGGGTATAATGCGGAGGAACAGCAAAACTTGGAAGGTACACTCATTTTATTTCACTGTCAAGTTAGAGCTTTGTTTGATACCGGTGCCGCCCGTTCTTTCATAGCTATTAAGATGGTACGTGATTTGGGATTGTTACCCCTAGCACTTGAGCCGACCCTTAATGCCGTTTCGCCCTTGGGAGTATCCGTTAAGTTAGGTAAGGTGTGCAAGGATTGTCCCTTGACACTAGAAGGTAGGAATTTTCCAGCAGACTTGATAGTCTTGTCAATGTCTGAGTTCGACGTGATCCTAGGAATGGATTGGCTTACTAAGTATGGAGCTAACCTGGATTGTGTTAGTCGGACCATTGTCTTTTCGACGCCTGGTTGCCCGCAGATCAGATTTCAGTGCCAACCGTTGAGCGACATGTTTATCACGAGCTGCCTAGCCACGATTAAGACTTCAAGCACGGAGCTTACTATCAACCAGATCCCCGTTAGTCAAGACTTTGAAGATGTGTTCCGAAGTATCTCAGGACTTCCGCCGAAGAGAGAGATAGACTTCTGCATTGAGTTAGCACCCGGAACGTTGCCGATTTCCAAGACCCCGTATCGGATGGCGCCAATAGAAATGCTAGAATTGAAGAAGCAAGTTCAGGAACTCGAAGATTTAGGTTTTGTTCGCCCCAGTACATCACCTTGGGGAGCACCAGTTTTATTTGTGAAAAAGAAGGACGGAGAGTTACGACTCTGTATCGACTACAGGGAGCTGAACAAAGTCACGATCAAGAATAGGTATCCACTTCCCCGGATAGACGACCTGTTCGATCAACTACAAGGATCAAGGATATTCTCAAAAATTGATTTGCGTTCAGGATACCACCAATTGCTAGTTCGACCGAAAGATATACCGAAAACTGCCTTCAGGACGAGATATGGACACTATGAGTTTCTAGTGATGTCTTTTGGATTGACTAATGCCCCGGCAGTATTCATGGACCTAATGAATAGAGTATTCAGACCCTATCTGGATCAATTCATTATAGTATTCATCGACGACATTCTAATTTATTCAAGGACGGAAGAAGAACATAAGAAGCATCTACAAATTGCTCTACAGACTCTCAGAGACAATAGTCTGTATGCGAAATTCAGCAAATGTGAATTCTGGCTTCAGGAAGTTAAATTCCTGGGACATATGATATCACAGGATGGGATTTCTGTAGACTCATCTAAGATCGATGCAGTCTTGAGCTGGAACCGACCAACCAACGCGACCGAAGTTAGGAGTTTTCTTGGATTGGCTGGATATTACCGAAAATTTGTGGAAGGATTCTCTAGAATCGCAGGACCGTTGACAAGCCTGACTAAGAAGGAGACGAAGTATGAATGGACCGATAAACATGAGGATGCATTTCGGGAATTGAAAGAAAGACTAACCTCCGCACCCGTGCTTGCGATACCTAAGAGTGGTGAACAATTCATAATCTATAGTGATGCATCACACCAAGGACTTGGTTGTGTGCTAATGCAAGAGGGGAATGTCATTGCATACGGATCAAGACAATTGAAGCCGCATGAGAAGAACTATCCGACGCACGACTTAGAACTAGCCGCAATCGTGTTCGCCCTGAAGATTTGGAGACACTATTTGTATGGAGAAAAGTTCGACTTGTTCTCAGATCACAAGAGTTTAAGATACCTGTTCTCTCAGAAGGAGTTGAACATGCGACAACGGAGATGGATGGAACTACTCAAGGACTACGACTTCTCTTTGCAATACCACCCGGGTAAAGCAAATGTTGTAGCCGACGCTCTGAGCCGGAGGCCACGCCTTTTGGTTTCTTCAATTTTGATTAGGGAATGGCGAGCATTGGAGACGTTAGTCGAATTTGACCTTCAACCAGTGGAATCAGGAGAAGGACAACACTTTGGATGTCTTGCTGTACAACCGACTCTCATCAGCCGCATCTTGGAAGCTCAACAGTCAAACGAGGATTTAAAGTTATGGTTTGCCAAGATGTCCGCAAAGGAACCCGAGATATGGAGTATTAGTACGGACGGAGCACTGAGATGCAAAGGTAGACTCTGTGTGCCAAATGACGATGGACTCAGGAGGAACATTCTGGACGAAGCACACAAGTCAAGGATGACTATCCACCCAGGAGGAAATAAGATGTATAAGGACTTGAAGAGAAACTTCTGGTGGCAAGGAATGAAGCGAGAAGTGGCCGAGTATGTATCACAATGTCTTATTTGTAAACAAGTAAAGGCAGAGCATCAGAAACCACCTGGACTCCTACAACCGCTACCGATTCCCCAATGGAAATGGGAGCACATCACCATGGATTTTGTGGTTGGATTGCCGAAGTCTCAACAAAACCACGACGCTATTTGGGTAGTAGTAGATCGACTCACCAAGTTAGCACATTTTATCGCCTACAGCATGACGTACCCTGTTGAAAGATTGAGCCGGATGTATCTACAGCAAGTAGTGCGACTGCACGGAGTACCCGTCTCAATAGTTTCAGATCGAGATTCACGCTTTACCGCAGAATTCTGGAAGAGCCTTCAGACAGCAATGGGAACTTCATTGAATTTGAGTTCAGCCTTTCATCCACAGACAAACGGTCAGACAGAACGAGTCAATCAAGTGATGGAGGATATGTTGCGAGCCTGTGTCATTGAATTCGAGAGTTCATGGGAGACACATCTACCTTTGATCGAGTTTGCCTACAACAACAGCTACCACACGAGCATAGGGATGGCGCCGTTTGAAGCTTTGTATGGAAGACCTTGCCGATCGCCGCTATGTTGGGCCGAAGTTGGAGATACTCAACTACTTGGGCCCGAGATGATTCGAGAAACCAACGAGAAGATCCAGATTGTACGAGAGAAGATGCAGACAGCGCAATCCAGACACAAGAGCTATGCCAACAAGCGACGAAAAGATCTAGAGTTTGCAGTTGGAGATCATGTACTACTCAAAGTCTCACCAGTTCGAGGTATCGTCAGATTCGGACAGAAGAAAGGCAAGCTATCGCCGCGATTCATCGGACCGTTCGAGATCCTAGAACGTGTTGGGCAGGTTGCTTATCGACTTGCGTTGCCGCCAAAGATGTCAGGAGTACACAACGTTTTCCACATCAGCATGTTGAGGAAGTGTGCCCACAACCCAGCGCACGAGATCAGTTTTGAAGATATCGAAGTGAACGAGAACGTGACCTACAACGAAGGACCAGTGCGTATTCTAGACCGAGGAGTGAAGAAGCTCAGAAACAAGGAGATTCCGCTAGTAAAGGTTCAGTGGAAGCACCACGACGAAGGAGAAGCTTCATGGGAGCTGGAGTCGGAGATGCGAGAGAAGTTTCCATTTTTGTTTTAACCCAGTTTATTTCGGATTTCGGGGACGAAATCTTTTGTGAGTGGTGGATGATGTAATACCCTGTATTTTGTAATATATTATATAACTAAGACCTTGTATGTTTCTTTAATACTTGTATGAGCTTGGCCTTATATTTTATATACCAATCGATTGAACTTTATCTCAATCGATTGATTGTTCCAATCGATTGAACTTTATACCAATCGATTGATTGTATCAATCGATTGACACTTATGTCAATCGATTGGAGGCAGCTGGGCAGATTCTTTTGCTCTGGCTGGGGAGAAGCCACGTGAACACTCCCTCTCTATATAAACCAACCCTTTTCCTGCGTTTTTCTCTTTAGAGAAATCAGAGAGAGTGAGGGGGAGGGTTTTGTGTGTGTGTTATATATATACACTTATATATATATATACTCACATATATACATATATTCACTTACACCCACACGCAGAGATGGACTGAGACAAGAAGAAAGAAGAGGAGAAGGTCAGAAAGAAGAAAGAAGGAGAAAGAGAAGAGAGAAGACAGAGAACTAAAGAGAGAGAGAGGGGAGGACCACCATTGAAGCTCAAGCTTCAAAACACGTTCCCAAACACGCCCTTAACGCCTAGGTGAGTTCTAAACTCACTTGGTAACTTGATATTGATGTTAGGACATGTTTTGAATGGAGAAATGGAGAAGAAACCATATTTCCCGTTTATATGTTGCTGGACAGTCTTCTCTGTGAAGAAGACGAAGTGTCAATCGATTGACACTATATCAATCGATTGACATCTTTCATGTCTCAATCGATTGACATTTTATGCAATCGATTGACATGGACTATGATCCAATCGATTGAACTTTCTTCCAATCGATTGACACTACTTTTATACCAATCGATTGACATCTATACCAATCGATTGGCAGTTACAGTTTACTGTTTTACTTGTTTAGTTAATGTAATAATTGTTTAGTTGTTTATTTACTGTTCAGTACTTCCCAGCATGCTTTATTATTGTAATACAGACATGATAATGAATTAATGCAGCGTAGGATCGTAGTAACAACGAGATTTAACGGAGAATGTTTATAATGTTAGATAACGGAATAGTTGTGAATCCTTTGGAGTTGACGTTCATTTCATTCAGAGTAGTCGGGCCACATTGGGATTGTCATGTATCGGTAATAGAGTTGAACTTAAGTAGGTTTGCTAAGATTCGGGAACCTTGCGTGGGCGGGCTTTGGTCGATCATATGTTCTTAAAAGCGGTAGACAAACGAAGGTGTCTATGACTTGCGGTGAACCGGACCATTTGCCCTAAGATAGCCAGATGATCTAATCATATGTTCTTAAAAGCGGTAGACAGACGAAGGTGTCTATGACATGCGGTGGACCGTGATCACTGGTAGACGTCGCTAAGTCGTGGCATAGAATGATGTACTGTTGTTTAAAGCGTTATATCCCTGACATGCGGTGAACTGTGCATATGTTCTTAAAAGCGGGGGATGGACTAACGTGGTATCCATGACATGCGGTGAACTGTGCATATGTTCTTAAAAGCGGTGGATGAGCAATGGTGTGTTATAGAGTTGAACTACTGTCGAGTCTGTTCCCCTATCTAAGACATGTTATCGGTCTTATAATAAGTAAAACGTTAGTAATCGGATCATTGGTCGATTAAAGGAGTTACCCCTACAGAGTTCTAATTTGGTTACGGTTTATAACTTGTAATAACTTCAATAGTTGATACCCTGTTAGTATCTAACTCACTCGGCTTTCATTAAGCTGACGGCGTTTATGCCGCTGGACATTTCTACGTTCCAGCGCACCCTGGTTATGACTATACAGGTGAAGGGCCTGCAGAAGGAGACTACTATGCCGGTGACGGAGTTCCTGTGGAGAATTTCCCCGACGGAGGTCAGACCGAAGAAGACTACTACGCCGAGGACTACCCTTATGCCAACTGAAGACTAGACTAGGATTGTAGCTAATTGTCTTTACCGCTTTAGAACTTTTTTTTGTAGTCAGGCATATGTTGCCTTGACATTTGTACTTCCGCTGCTTTATATTTGGTTCAAGACTCTGATATGTAATAGTTAGTAACTTCTGTTGACTTTATGTTGCTTCGTGATTTGAACCTAGACTTCATTCTTGTTACACTATTACTTTTGTTGCTTAGTACTGCGTGGTGTGGACAATCATGTGACTTCACCCGTCATTCCCTATGGACCCATAAAGGAAATTTATTTTTCTCTATTTATGCCGTTCCGGGGCGTGACATAAGAAAAGGGAGAAATCCATATATAACATGATATATATACCAACAGTTCTGAAAATGGGTCAAAAAGATCCCTGAAACTGAAAACAGAGCATTCTGGGGAAGAAGACGAAGACACTGCATGAACTCGCGCGCGCGATCGCGCGAGCGGACCGTGCGAGCAACCTGCGCGCGCGAGCCCTGTGTTTTCTGGCCGTTGGAAAGTTTTAATAAGAAAAATGAAAATTAGGCAGATCGCGCGAACGGACCGCGCGAGCGACACATCGCGCGAGCGACACATCGCGCGAGCGATCCGCGCGCGCGACCTTGGCTTCTTCAGGCAGACAGAGGAGATATATAAGAAAAATGAAAATTAGGCATATCGCACGAGCGGACCGCGCGAGCGACCCGTCGCACGAGCGGCCCGCGCGGGCGATATCTGGCAGATTCTGGTTTTGCTTGTTTTATGTTAAGGGACTGTTTGATTCAACTTTTAGGGACTATTAAGGCCCTATTTGGGAAAATTGTTAAAATAGAATCTTAATTGGTTGTGTTGGAACGAGTAGAACAATGTATTATGACTTATTAATCCCCCTGCGTACATTGTTCCCTTAATTCAGCGTTTTGCTTTGTGTTTAAGTTTCATGTCATTCATATGGGGTCAGTGGTATATGCATGTGGGTGTCAGTCAGTGTGGAAAAGAGTAATGGTCAGTGTGGAAAGAGTTTGAGATTGAGATAGAGTTTGAGATTGAGATTGTGGTTGTGGTTATGGTTGTGGTTGTGGTTGAGGTTACGGCGAGGGTATCTTTGAAATGCGATGGTGGCAAATATGGACACTCCCTGACGCCCATGGAAGCGTTAAAGTGTGTGACGCCGAACTTGGACACTCCATGGCACCCATGGTAGTGCTAAAGTGTGGCCTACGGACACTCCCTGATACCCGAGTCTGGATACTGCGTGAGGTTGCTCCGGTATTTGCATGGCGGATTAGGTATTCAAAGTGTGAGGCAATGGACACTCCCTGGTACCCCGGACCAAATTGTGAGGCAAACTGGACACTCCCTGGCGCCCCGTTGCTAAAGTGTGGCTATCTTAGTGTTTCAAAGATACTGGAGTGAGATAGTGGGTTTGTTGTGTCTGTCGAGAGAAAAGAGTCAGCAAGATGAGTGTGGTGCATTGTCTCATACACGATCATAGGCTTTATAAATGAAAGACTTTTGAATAACGTTTCCCGTTGTTTCATAAATTAAATTCCTTCTATGTTTCAACTGTTGATTTTATAAAATTGAAAAATGGAAAAAGGTATACGGGTATGTTTTACATTTAAAGTCATGTTTTTAATACTCACCAGCTTCTTGAAGCTGACGACGTTGATGCGTCCTGGACATTCGTGTTCAGGCTTTTCAGGATACAACTATGCTGAGCCTTATGACTATGCTAATTGAGAACGGCTGCTTCTGGAAGAGAATCTGCTATTGTCATTGCATATTTTAAGTTATATGTTTAAGTTTTAAACTGTTTGTAATAAGGATGACTGTAATAGACTTTAAGTTATTATTTTGTTTCAAGGCGGTCTGTGCCTTAGTTGACCCCGTATCATAAGATGTAATAAGTTAGAAAAATTTTATAAGCCTTGGTTGCTCTGCACTGATTATTATGTTTGTTGTTTGACGTTTGGGACGGAATTGATCTTTCAAACTGTCGCGACCTACGGGTCCATAAAGGAAATTAAACGCTTTCCTTATTTATGCTACGTCGGGGTTTGACAGTGTACGACTTAGATATCGATCGGATATTATTCCTGGTATCTGAGGCGCTCGATTTGGATACTGAGCAGATATTATTCCTGGTATCTGATTCGATGGTATGGTGTATGGCCTGGGTACTGAGCGGATATTATTTTTGGTATCTAAGGCAATGATCTGTTGTGTGCGCCCCGGATACTGATCGAATATTTTTCCTGGTATTTGAGGTAATGGTATGATTGAATCGAGTTTACCGAGGGATAAGAGTCGATGAGATAAGAGGATACATTGTTCATGAACGATCACATATTTACTGCTTATTTATCTACCCATGTTATATGTTGAAGTTGGGAACTTGAATTATTATTTTAACGATTTAAACTGTAAGGTTGTTATATGCTTATATATACATTGCGAGCACATGTTTATTTTGCCCACCTGCTTTCATAAGGTGACGGCGTTGATGCATCTTGGACTCTATGTCTAGATTTTCCAGGTCAGGAGCAGCCAGAGTATTTTGACTATGCTAGTTAGAGGCAGGAGACTTTCCGGGAGGGCTGTTTTATCTTTCTTATGTCTTTTACTTTAGAGTTGTAATAAACACTTTATTAGAATTTGAATAAGGCGGTTTGTGCGTAAGTTAATGACTGCTATAATAGTTTAGTAAGTTTAACTTTTGAGCTTATGTTCTTTAGTACCCTTCTCTTTAGAAATATTGTTAAGTTATCTGTTGCAGGGACAACTGGCCACTCTCACTTGTCACGGCCTACGAGTCCATAAAGGAAATTAAATGCTTTCCTAAATTATGCTACGTCGGGGAGTGACATTCTTTCTTTTTTATCGCGCAGTTTACCAAAAATGCAAAAATCACCGCAACTTTTGGTAAAAATGATGGCAGGACAATAAAATAAAGTTGGAAAAATGTCATTTCATAAATTACCGGCATTTTTAGTTTGGCCTAGTGTGTCTCTGTGGGGTGCACCAGTATTATTTGTAAAGAAGAAAGAGGGAACAATGCATATGTGCATTAATTATTGGGAAATCAATAAAGTAACAATCAAGAACAAATATTCGTTGCCATATATTGATGATCTATTCGATCAGCTTCAAGGGGCTCAAATATTCTCAAAGATTGACTTAAGGTTAGGCTACCATCAATTGAAAGTTAAGGAAGGGGATGTGGAGAAGACGGCCTTTAGGACCCGCTACGGGCACTATGAACTCCTACTGATGACGTTTGGGGTTACTAAGGTGCCAGCCGCCTTTATGGATTTGATGAATCGTGTCTTCAAATCTTACTTAGATGAATTTGTAATTGTGTTTATTGATGATACCTTGATTTATTCCAAGAGTCCAGAAGAACATGAACAACACTTGAGGTTAGTTTTACAACGGCTCTGAGAGAAACATTTGTTTAGAAAGTTAAAGAAAAGCGAGTTTTGGATGAAAAGTGTCACTTTTCTAGGACACGTGATCTCCAAAGAAGGTATTTCTATAGACCCATAGAAGATTGAAGTCGTTATGAATTGGTCAAGGCCAACGAAAATATCTGAGATTTGAAGTTTCTTGGGGTTGGCGGGATATTATAGAAGGTTTGTCAAAGAATTCTCTAGAATTGCAACTCCAATGACAAGATTGATGAGAAAAGATATACCATTTGAGTGGAACAAGATATGTGAAGAGTGTTTTATAGCATTGAAGGAAAAGTTGACAATAGCGCTGATACTTGCAATTCTGACAAGTACCGAAAATTTTAGAATTTATAGTGATGCTTCTCATAAAAGTTTGGGATGTGTTTTGACACAAGGTGATAACCTATCCCTCGACACAATTAAGATCTCACAAGAAGAACTATCCAACCCATGACTTGGAGTTGGCAGCGGTAATTTTAGTTTTGAAGATTTGGAGGCATTACCTATACGGGGAGACTTGTGAAATTTCACCGACCATAAAAGTCTGAAATATCTATTTACTTAGAGGGACCTTAACATGCGACAAAGAAGGTGGTTGGAACTTATGAAAGATTATGATTTAAAAATTCAGTATCACCTGGGGAAAACGAATGTAGTTGTCATTCCCGCTCTCACAGTATTTATTTATATTATTTTAGCATGCATGGTATGCTTATTGTTGTGTTAACTAACACGTGTGAAATGAGTGTTGACTCACTAGTTGTTTGAGGGTGTCTTTTGTGAACCCAGTATTTGGTCTTGAAGGCAGCCCAGAAGGTGGGTATGTGAGAATTCCCTACGATTGGAAAAATGAGTAATAACTCATAATTATGTGCTTAGATATTTATTTAGGTATATGTGAATATAATTGATTATTATATTATTGATAGCGACTCTTTAGGGTCATTAGATACCCGGTGAGGACGAAATTGAACACGTTATACAATTTGGTAAGCTAATTAGCAATTTTGTAAAATCATGTAGAAACTTGTATTTTAGCAACCAAACAGAACTTAGTCGAAAACTTTTATAATTTTGAGATTTCACTCGTAAAGCTATGCATTAGCTATGCATTAGCTATGTAGGAAGTTTCAGAGACTGATTAGGAGTTTTGAAAACTTGTGGGGAGGTAAACACAATTTTTGAAAGTGTTGCCTATATATAGATAGAGATGGCTTTCATAATTTTATAAAAAGTTAACCTAAGTTCAAGAAAGAGGCCAAATGGAGAATTTGATTGCTTAGAGCTTCTCGACGCCAAACGACGACCCTTTGTCCACTGATTTTTCACCAAATTTCGTATTTGAACTCTTCGAGGTAAGGCCGTCGTTTTGATACCTATTAGGCCTTCTTTGGTTGAGTTTTTCCGAAAACTCATTTTCTAGAATTTTCATAAAATTTGATAATCGAATTTTTGATCAATAGGAATTATATTAGAAGAATTACTGCACGTTCTTTGTGCTTGAGTTTTCCTTGGATCGGCGTTTAAGAGCGTAAATCGAAAGTGAGTGATATTAATCTTGCCTTTTGGATGATTCTATGGTTTAGTGCATTTGATATGCTAATGACTTTATATAGATATCATGTGTAGTTCATATTGGGCAAAACTCATGTGTAAAGTAGGGCCAAAGTATGTTGGAATGAAAAGCATGATGCTATGTAGGGATGGCAACGGGGCAAGTATGGGACGAGACCCCCATACCCCGCCCCCGCCCCGCTTCAGTAAACCCTCCCCCTGCCCCCGCCCCGCCCCGCATAGTGCCTCTTCCCGACCCCGACCCCGCCCCGCCCCGATTATGAATTTCTTTTTTTTGGGTACACAAATTGAAAAAGCAGTTTTTTAATGCATTTTTTTCCCCAATTGTGCAGTTTTTTTTTAACTTACCCAATTAGTTCCCCAGTAGTGCAGTTTTTTTTTAAATGGTAATACACATAACTATTGAGGGGTAAAAATATAAATACAAGTATATTCGGGGCGGGTTCGGGTTTTTTGACCCTACCCCCGACCCCGACCCGAACCCGACTCGGGTTTTGAAAACCTCCCTCATACCCGCCCCTAACCCTATTAAGCCCCCCATACCCTACCTATTAGTGGCGGAGCAGGGTGGGGCGGGGAACCCGGAAAACCCGCCCCATTACCATCCCTAATGCTATGAGTTAAATGAGTATGTTTATGTGCCTATGTGAGTTAAAGGGGAATTTGTGCTAATTCAGTGTGAGACATCCTCTAGAAGGGGGAGGATTAGTAGTGGCGACGGTCACTTTTCGAGAAAAGGCATTAACGCGACATGTCGAAGGGGCATAGGTCATGGTTGAGTCTTAAGACTTTGGATCGGTGAATGTGCACTTATTCCCTAGAGACCGAATAGTTATGTGTTATGATGGATCGGAACATTTTTGTCATCCGTATGCTTGATTTATATTATTCACTAAGCGTTAGCT
This sequence comes from Hydrangea macrophylla, assembly GCA_033977485.1. Classification (NCBI taxonomy): domain Eukaryota; kingdom Viridiplantae; phylum Streptophyta; class Magnoliopsida; order Cornales; family Hydrangeaceae; genus Hydrangea; species Hydrangea macrophylla. Next base: position 8,122,970 of record CM066997.1, read on the forward strand.
TAAACAAATCCATATATCTGTGGTTATATAAATAACCATTCAGGGGCAAGGACTGGAGGAGAGAATCGCGGGTAATGAGGCGAGGAAGGACCGGAAGCTCCTTATGTTTTTTTTAGAACTTATATCATGTTTGTAATATATGTTTAACTTATGTCGGTTGTTTAGACCGTGCGGCTTGTAATAGGACTTGTTATATATGCGAGTATGGCACTTGGTTCACCTTAGACCTTGTTTGCCGAGACGTGTGAAGGTTGTACTTTTGATACTTGTAATCTGGGGGGGTCTTTGGTTTGTTGTATAAATGATTTGTATGGTTTTACAAGTTATTAGACTAGTTATCAAAGCTTTTGAAATGATTTGATTTGAAAGGAGTTGGTTTGAAATGGTTTTGTTTGGTTTGGTTTTTTTTGGTAAAATGAGTATTATTTTATTAGCGGTGTTTGTGTGGAAGCGCCGGGAATTAACGACGTTTATTAGAGAAGCGCCGGTAATTAATGACGTTTGTGAAAAATCACTGGCAATTGTGAATACGGTCTTTTGGAGGTTGGGTTCTGTCTAGACCCCATTCGACTGGTCGAGCGGGGCAATTAGACCGATCGAAATGCCCCATGTCAGAAACTTTAAACTCCTACTTCCAACGTTTGGAACAACTTCTAATTAGGCATGGAGGTACCTTTGGGGACCCATTGACCTACGGAACTGTTACTTTTGAAAACAAAACTTATTAAGGCGTGTTTGGGCACGTGTTTAATATAACCTTTGAAAAGCTATTAGAAAGTTGTTTATGATTGGAGCAAAACTTTTATTAAGGTCATTTTGGGAACTTTAATCGTTGTTGGTAAGCCTTGATGGACTGTCACGTGACCTGGGACCACCTTGTTGGTTCCAGGTGTGACATGTAGTTGTATCAAAGCAAAAAGGTTATAGACCTTAAGCTATGCGTTTAGGTTTAGAGCCTTGGGGGCGAAAGACGACGTCATGAGTTTGAACATTGATTAATGTGTGCGGAATTTGGATTATTGCATTATATTTGCATATGACTAATGGTTGTTTGCATAGTATCTTACATGCATACTATGAGATCTATGTCATGACATGCATGATATCATTATGTGATGGTTATCAGGAATAAGTGGTGGAAAGTATGGATATAAATAATGACAATGCAACGAAAGCGTGAATGGACTGAATTGTCGCACCCCGACGTAGCATAATACAGGAAAGCATTTAATTTCCTTTATGGACTCGTAGGTCGTTACAAGTAAGTATGACCAATTGTCCCTGCAACAAATAACTTAAACAGCATTTCTAAAGAAAGGTTACTAATAAAACATAAGCTTCAAAATTAAAACTTACTAAACTGTTACAACAGTTATAAACTTAGGCACAAACCGCCTTATTCAAATCTATCATAATTTCTATTACAACTCCAAATTAAAAGACATAAGAACTATAAAGCAGTCTCCTGGAAAGTCTCCTGACTCTAAGTAGCATAGTCAAAATACTCTAGCTGCTCCTGACCTGAAAAATCTGGACATAGAGTCCAGGACGCATCAACACCGTCAGCTTTTGCAAGTTGGTGAGCAAAATAAACATGTACTCGCAATGTATATATAAGTGTATGAACAACAGTGCAATACAACTTTAAAAGCAATATTTTCAAGGTTCCAACTTCGACAAAAGTCACGGGGGATAATAATGAGCAATAAATATGCTACCGTGCATGAACAATGTAACATCTCATCTTTCTGACTCTTTTCTCTCAACAACCCGACTCCACTAAAATCATTACCTCAGATACCAGGAATAATATCCGCTCAGTACCTAGGTCGCACAACACATCGTTGCCTTGAATACCAGGAATAATATCCGCTCGATATTCAAGTCGCACACTACACTGTCGCCTCCAATACCAGGAATAATATCCGCTCAATATTGGGGTCACACAATACGCTATCGCCTCAGATACCAGGAATAATATCCGCTCGATATATGGGTCAATCACACACATACCATCGCTTCGGATATCAGGAATAATATTCGCTCAATATCCGAAAACGCGCGCCTTAGATACCAGGAATAATATCCGATCGATATCTAAGTCGTACACCACACTACCGCCTCCAATACCAGGAATAATATCCGCTCGATATTGAGTTCGACCACCACTCTCTACTTTTTTCCCATGCTTTCTCACACACCATGCATGTCGACTCCACCTCGACCCTATCATGCATGTCAATGTCCATGAAATTGTAACACCAAAACAAACGTACGAGAAATCAAGTCTTTTTTATCCTTCTTTATTAATAAGGTACAATGTACTTAGAATCATTGAGTTAGCACTCACGATCTAAACTATCAAGTTGTATATGAAACAAGAGGTAAATTCATCAAAAACTACATTAATACACTTTTACAGCTACTAGTACACAAGCAGGTTCACTTTGAAGCAATGCCCTTAAAAATGAGTTATAATTTTTATGGATGAATTACATATCAAATGAAAGGTCTTTGAGTCTAGTTTCCAACGCTTCGAACGGTGCGCGTTTTCGAGTTTTCTAGAGGAAGTTATAACCGTTTTAGTAAAAGTCGTCAGTGCTAAAAAATGTCAATCGATTGGTAAAAGTGCCAATCGATTGGTAAAAATGCCAATCGATTGGAACACATGCCAATCGATTAGTAAACATGGAAATTGATTTGTAATCATTCCAATCGATTGGTATCAGCAGTTTCTCCCTTGTTACGAGTTTGAAGCCTGTTTTTGACCCATTTCTCAATTCTGCTTCAACCAAGACATATAATATATGGATTTCTTCGTTTTTTCGCAAAGATTATGAATACGTGATTGGTTTAAACTAATTTCAATCGTAGCTCTCGGATTTCACGTAAAACCGAGAGGTGACAAAACTTTAAATCAACGATACGTCACGATACGGATGAATTAAGCCGTAGTATTCGAACCGCAGCTTATTGGGACTAAGATCTTTCATTCCCAATTCACGGAATTGATTTTGGTAAACTTTTGTAAAACTCCAATTTTCAAGCTTCAATGGTGATTATACATATATATGTATATACACATCTATATACACTAAAATATACATATATAAACGTTGAGAGTGAGTTTATAATACTCACAGAGGTGATTATTCAGAGAATTTTGAGACCGAGAATATCCGTTGAAATATCCGTCGTTAAGAATTTCTCCTCCGTTCTTGAACTATATATATATATATTTGTATGCGTGTGTGTATAAGTATATCATATATAATATGTGTGTGTTGTTTGTTCCTTGCGAGAACAATAGAGAAGGAGAGAAATTGAGAGAATTTGAGAGTTATAGATAATGAGAGATGAGACACTATGAGAGTTATCAGAGAGTTGAGAGATACGTATAAACATATATACTGAAATATGTGTAGGCTCCAAGCAAAGGAGAAATCACCCGGTGAGGTTGAGCTCACGTGCTCCCTCGCCCAAGACGCGGTAAAGACGCAGTTTTAAAACATAACTGGTATTTTACATTTGAAATAAAAATGGAGAAAAATCGTATTAGTGAATGAAATAAATTCTGGTTTGTACAAAAGTATAGATATTATTTTAAAACCATAGAAAGCATTTCTATATTTAAGAAAATTACGGTTTGACCCCCGAATAAATATTACAAAGAGAAATTAAAATGAAATCTCCATTTATTAATGAAAAAGAAATAACAGGGTGTTACATGAATAGAAGCCGCTATTGAGGGGTTTATTAGAGCACTGGATGATAGGTGCCACCAAGGAGAATAGAGCCAGAAAATCCAAATTTGGTACCAAGGGCTGGGCAAACAATTACCAAAAAGTTCGCAAAGAAGAATCTGACAATATTCACTGGGGGATCGGATCCGAATGTAGCAGATTTTTGGAAAATGGATATGGAACGCATATTTTGAAACTTAATATGCACTGATAGAGAGAAAATAGATAATGCCATTGATACGTTGAAAGAGGGAGCTCAAAATTGGTGGGTTGGTATCCTCGCAAGTAGAGCACCGACTACTTGAGCAGGTTTCATAGAGGAATTTGATAAGCGATACTTTTTGGATTCAGTGAAGACCCAAAAGAAGCTAGAGTTCATGAACTTGAAACAAGGGGATATGACAGTAAACGAGTATGCGACTACATTTAATGGGTTGGCTCGATTTGCACGGGGTATAGTGTTGAATGAGGTGGATAGAGCCAGGCAGTTCAAAGAAGGTCTGAGGGAAAATATCCATAGTCGCATGGATACATTTCATCTTAAACATTTGCTGAAGTTCTCGATGTGGCTCTTATCGCAGAAAGAGATATTGGGAACTATAAGCTTAGCCAACAAGGGAAGAGGAAGAATGAGAATCAAGGGAGGAACCAGGGTAACTTTAAGAAATCATATTCAAGGGCACCTGGGGCTAGTTCAGGAAATCAAGGGAGAAGTTCATTCTCCGGAGGAGATAAATCGGTGTGTACTATTTGCGGGTGTAGACATTGGGGTGTTTGTTATATGGCAAACATGATTTGTCATATTTGTAATCAACCAGGACATGTTGCCAAGAATTGTACGCAGACAAGAACCCAAAGTGTGAATGTGGATATGAGGGGTAAATGTTATGAATGCGGATATTGGATAATCAGGGGAGGGATTGCCCCAACAAGCGACAACTTGGGGCAGGTTCTGTGGCTTCTAGTGGAACGAGAATAGTGCAACAGTCAGATAAAGGAAAGAAGGAACAAAGGGAGGCACAGGCATTTAACCTTTTACCAGGAGAGACGGCCAACGTGGACTCTGTGATGTCAGGTACACTACTTATTTGCTCACGCCCTGCACGTGTACTTATGGATTCAAGATCTACACACTCATTTGTGTCATATGAATTTGCTAAATGCTTGGATGTGATGTCAGAACCATTGGGATTTGATTTGCCTGTTTCAATACCGTTAGGAAATCCTATTATAAGTTCATTGATGTACAAAGCATGTGACATTAAGGTAAATGAAAAGACCTTAGTTGTTGATTTGATACCATTAACCATTCATCACTTTGATATAATTTTAGGAATGGACTGGCTATCGACGAATTGTGCTTCAATTGATTGTGTAAGGAAAATATTTATATTTCAAATACCATATCAGGAAGAGTTTTAGTTCCATGGGGGTAGGGATCACGTCACCACCATATATTGTGTCGGCTGCACGAGCTTGTCGACTAATGAAGAAGGGTTGTCAAGGATTCTTATGTAGTATTCTTGATACAAGAGTCACCGAAACGGGGATTGAAAACATTTCAATAGTGAGGGAATTTCCTGATGTGTTTCCTAGGGAGTTACCTAATACTCTAATTGAAAGAGAGATGGAATTTACCATCGATACGATACCTAGATCACAACCGATATCGAAGGCACCGTACCGAATAGCACTAGTGGAATTAAAAGAACAGAAAATCCAATTATAGGAGCTACTTGATAAAGGGTTTATACAACCAAGTGTCTCACCATGGGGAGCACCGGTATTGTTTATTAAGAAGAAAGACGGGACAATGCCCATGTGCATAGATTATAGAGAGTTGAACAAGTTAACGATCAAGAACAAATATCCACTACCACGTATCGATGACTTGTTTGATCAATTGCAAGGGGCCCAGATATTTTCAAAGATTGACTTGAGATCGGGTTATCACCAATTGAAAGTCAAGGTGGAGGATGTTGAGAAGACATTGTTTCGGACTTGATATGGTCATTATGAGTTTTCGGTCATGCCTTTTGGAATAATAAATGAACCAGCAGCGTTTATGGATTTGATAAACATGGTATTCAAGGAATATCTGGATGAGTTTATGATTGTGTTCATAGATGATATCGTGGTGTATTCCAAAAGTGTTAAAGAACATGAAAGGCATTTAAGTTTGGTATTGCAACGACTACGAGAGAGAAAATTATTTGGGAAATTAAAGAAGTGTGAATTTTGGTTGACTGAGATAGCTTTCTTGGGGCATGTAATTTCTAAACATGGAGTTTCAGTGGACCTGCAGAAGATTGAGGCTATAGCTAATTGGTCAAAACCAACCAATGTGTCAGAAATTTGAAGTTTCTTGGGATTGGCAGGTTATTATCGAAGGTTCGTGGAAAATTTCTCCAGGATAGCGATGCCAATGACTCAGCTGATGAGAAAGAATGCAATATTTAATTGGGACTCAGAATGTGACAAGAGTTTCAAAGAGTTGAATACTCGATTTATGTCAGTACCAATCTTGATGATTTCGTCTGGTACGGAATGGTTTGTAATCTACAGTGATGCTTCACACAGAGGACTGGGATGTGTTCTGATGCAGAATGGCAAGGTGATTGCTTATGGCTCACGTCAATTAAAGGTACATGAAGTGAATTATCCAACTTATGATCTTGAGTTAGCAGCGGTGATCTTTGTATTGAAAATCTGGAGACACTATCTTTACAAGGAAAAGTGTGATATCTACACAGATCACAAGAGCTTGAAGTACTTGTTTACACAGAAGGAACTAAATATGAGGCAGAGGCGATGGTTGGAATTAATGAAAGATTACGACTTGTCGATTCACTACCATCCTGGGAAAGCAAATGTAGTTGCTGACGCGTTAAGCAGGAAGTCCACTAATAATTTGGCCTATGATTTGACTTCACAGAAACAACTTATTGGGGAAATGAAAAGGTTGGAACTTGGGTGATTTCAACAACTGATGAAGTTTTGCTTGCAGCCATTGTAGCACAACCGACATTGATAGACGAGATAAAGATGAAACAACTTCAAGACCCAGTTTTAAACAAGATCTATGATGAAATACCGCTAGATAAACAATTAGAGTTTACCTTTGTGGACAATATTCTGAAATTCCACAATCGGGTATATGTACCTAATGTAGATGGGATTAAAGAGTTACTACTTGAAGAATCTCATAACACCAAGTATACAGTTCATCCAGGTAGTACCAAGATGTATCGAGATTTGTGAGAGGTGTACTGGTGGTCTGGAATGAAAAGAGAGGTAGCTGAGCACGTGGACAAATGCTTGGTTTGTCAGCAAGTAAAAGCGAAACATCAAAGACCTGCAGGGTTATTACAACATTTGGATGTACCAGAATGGAAATGGGAAAATATTATAATGGATTTTGTATCGGGCTTTCCAAGGTCTACAAGATCGAACGATAGTGTTTGGGTAATTGTAGATCGATTGACTAAGTGTGCGCATTTCTTGCCGATTAAGATAAAGGAACCGATGAAACTCGCAGAGATGTACGTCAAGGAGATTGTGAGACTGCATGGAGCGCCAGTGTCTACAGTTTCAGGTAGGGATAGGAGTTTCTTATCTAGATTCTGAAGAGGACTACAAGCAGCTATGGGTACAAAGTTAAACTTTAGTTCAACTTTTCACCCACAGACGGATGGACAATCCGAGCGTGTGATTCAAATACTAGAGGACATGCTTCGACTATGTGTTTTAGATTTTAAGGGTGACTGGGAAAAGTGTATACCATTGATTGAATTTGCCTACAATAATAGTTTTTAGTCTAGTATTGGGGATGGCACCATTTGAGGCCCTATATGGGCGTGAGTGTCGATCACGATTTATTGGACTGAGGTAGGTGAACGAAGGCTAGAAGGACCTGAGATGGTTCAGTTGGCAGCAGATAAAGTAAAGGTGATACAACAATGGTTGAAAACGGCTCAAAGTCATTACAAAAGCTACGCAGATACTGGACGAAGGCCACTAGAATTCAAAGTAGGTGATCGTGTGTTCTTAAATGTTTCACCTTCTAAGGGGATTATGAGATTTGGAAAGCGAGAGAAGTTGAATCCTAGATACGTTGGACCATTTGAGATTATTGGAAAAGTGGGACCAGTAGCTTATCGACTAGAGTTACCACAAGAGTTGGCTAATGTACACGATATATTTCATGTGTCGATGTTGAGAAGAGTTATATCTGATTCAAGTCATATGATTACTCCGGAGCCATTGGAAGTCAGAGAAGACTTAACGTATGTTGAACGTCCGGTGAGAATCCTAGATAGAAAGGATAAGGTATTACGAAATAAGACAGTTCCATTAGTAATGGTCTTGTGGCGAAATCACTCAGTGGAAGAAGCCACGTGAAAAAGAGAGGATGAGATGCAGGCAAAGTATCCATTTCTGTTTGAAGCATGATGTATTGAAAGTTTGGGGACAAACTTTTTTTAAGGGAAGACTCGCTCCCAAGGTATTTATTTATATTATTTTAGTATGCATGGTATGTTTACTGTTGTATTAATTAACACGTGTGAAGTGAGTGTTGACTCACTAGTTGTTTGAGGGTGTCTTTTGTGAACCTAGTATTTGGCCTTAAAGGCAGTCCAGAAGGTGGACATGTGAGAATTCCCTACGATTGGAAAAATGAGTAATAACTCATAATTATGTGCTTAAATGTTTATTTAGGCATATGTGAATATAATTGATTATTATATTATTGATAGCGACTCTTTGGGGTCATTAGATACCTTGTCAGAACGAAATTGAAAATGTTACATAATTTGGTAAGCTAATTAGCAATTTCGTAAAATCATGTAGAAACTTGCATTTTAGCAACCAAACGAAACTTAGTCGGAAACTTTTATAATTTTGAGGTATCACTCGTAAAGCTATGCATTAGCTATGTAGGAAGTTTTACAGACTAATTAGGAGTTTTGAAAACTCGTGGGGAGGTAAACACAATTTCCAGAAGTGTTGCCTATATATAGATAGAGATGACTTTCATAATTTTATAAAAAGTTAACCTAAGTTCAAGAAAGAGGCCAAATGGAGAATTTGATTGCTTAGAGCTTCTCGACGCCAAACGACGACCCTTTGTCCACTGGTTTTTCACCAAATTACGTATTTGAACTCTTCGAGGTAAGGCCGTCGTTTTGATACCTATTACGCCTTCTTTGGTTAAGTTTTTTCGAAAACTCATTTTCTAGAATTTTCATAAAAAGTTGATAATTGGATTTTTTATCAATATGAAATTGTATTAGAAGAATTACTGCACGTTCTTTCTGCATGAGTTTTCCTTAGATCGGCGTTTAAGAGCGTAAACCGGAGGTGAGTGATATTAATCTTGCCTTTTGGATGATTTTATGATTTAATGCATTTGATATGCTAGGGACTTTATATAGATACCATGTGTAGTTTATATTGGACAAAACTCATATGTAAAGTAGGCCCAAAGTATGTTGAATGAAAAGCATGATACTATGAGTTAAATGTGTATGTTTATGTGCCTATGTAGATTAAAGGGGGATTTATGCTAATTCATCATGAGACGTCCTCTCGAATGGGGAGGATTAGTAGTGGCAACGATCACTTGCCGAGAAAGGCATTAACGCGACATGTCGAAGGGTCATGGGTCGTGGTTGAGTCTAAATACTTTGGATCGGTGAATGTGCACTCATCCATATGCTTAATTTATATTATTCACTAAGCGTCAGCTTAAACAAATCCATATATCTATGGCTATATAAATAACCATTCAGGGGGAAGGACTGGAGGAGAGAATTGCGGGTAATGAGGTGATGAAGGACCGGAAGCTCCTAATATTTTTTTTAGAACTTTTTCATGTTTGTAATATATGTTTAACTTATGCCGGTTGTTTAGACCGTGCGGCTTATAATAGGACTTGTTATATATGCGAGTATGGCACTTGGTTCACCATAGGACCTTGTTTGCTGAGACGTGTGAAGCTTGTACTTTTGATACTTGTAATCTGGGGGGTCTTTGGTTTGTTGTATAAATGGTTTGCATGGTTTTACAAGTTATTAGACTGGTTATCAAAACTTTTGAAATAATTTGGTTTGAAATGGTTTTGTTTGGTTTGGTTCTTTTGGTAAAATGAGTATTATTTTATTAGCGGCGTTTTGCGAAAGCCCTGGGAATTAACGACGTTTATTAGAGAAGCGCCAACAATTAACGGCGTTTATGAAAAAGCGCCGATAATTGTGAATACGGTCGTTTGGAGGATGGGTTCTGCCCAGACCCCATTTGACCGGTCGAGTGGGGCAATTCGACAGGTCGAAATGCCCCCTGTCAGAAACTTTAAACTCCTACTTCCAATGTTCGGAACAACTTCTAATTAGGCATGGAGGTACCTTTGGGCACCCATTAACCTACAGAACTATAACTTTTGAAAACAAAACTCGTTAAGGCGTGTTTGCGCATGTGCTTAATATAACCTTTGAAAAGCTATTTGTAAGTTGGTTATGATTGGAGCAAAACTTTTATTAAGGTCATTTTGGGAACTATAATCGTTGTTGGTAAGCCTTGATGGCTTTCCACATGACCTGGGACCACCTTGTTGGTTCTGGGGCGTGACAGTAGTCGCCAATGCCTTGAGCTGGAATTCGTCAGAAAACTTTGCTTATACCTTGACGGGACAGGAAAAGTTGGTAAAGGAATTTAAACAATAAACTTGAAGTGATTCCTAGAATTGAAGGTGGTTTGATGGCTATGATTGTGGCACAGCCAAGTCTAATTGGTAAAATAAAGTCTAACAATCTTCTAGATCCAAATTTCAAGAAGATTGTGGATGAATTGCTTGAGGGTAGGAGGCCATAATTCAGTTTTCAAAATGGTGTTCTGAGGACATTAACCATTTATGTGTTCCTAAAGTTGGAGACCTAAGGGATAAAGTTATGGAAAAAGCTCATAGTACTAGATATTCAGTGCATTCGAGTAGCACCAAAATGTACAGAGACTTACGAGAAGTTTATTGGTGGAGTGGTATGAAGCGAGAAGTAGCGGAATTTGTTGCTAAATGTATGACATTTTAAAATGTGAAAATGGAACATCAATGACCTAGAGGAGAGCTAAACCCTTTAGAGATACCGGAGTGGAAGTGGGAGCATATTACAATAAACTTTGTATCAGGTTTTCTAAAATCTCTAAAGTCCAATGATAGCATTTGGGTTATTATTGACCGGTTGACTATGTCAGCCCATTTTCTACCAGTCAAGACCAAGAATCTGTCGAAACTTGCAGAGACTTATATCAGAGAGATTGTTAGATTTCACGAGGCATCAGTGTCGATAGTGTCGGACTGTGACACTCGATTTGTGTCAAAATTTTAGGAGAGCTTATAGAGCGCTATAGGGATGGCTTTACATTTTAGTACCGCATTTCATCCCCAGATCGATGGTCAATCTGAGAGGGTGATTCATATTTTGGAAGATAAGTTGAGGGTATGTGTTATGGATTTCAAAGTTGATTAGGAGATTCATTTGCTGCAGTTTTCAAACTAGTATTGGAATGGCGCCTTATGAGGCATTGTACAAAAGAAAATGTAGATCGCAAGTTTATTGGACAAAAGTTGGTAAAAAATAGCTTTTAGGACTGGAGATAGTTCAAATCACTATCGACAAAATTCGATTAACAAAATAGCAGTTGCAAATAGCTCAGAGCCGTTATAAAAGTTATGCAGATATAGGTAGAAAACCGTTGGAATTCGAGGTAGGTGATTATGTGTTTTTGAAAGTACAGCCGTCAAAAGGCATAGCACGTTTTGGTAAGGGAGGCAAGCTCGATCCGATGTATGTTGGACCTTATTTGATTTTGAATCGAGTTGGACCGCTAGCTTATCGCTTGGAATTGCCACAAGAGTTGAAAAATGTTCACAATGTATTCCACATGTCGATACTTCGACGTTGTATATTAGATTCAAAACATATCATTACTCCAGAACCGTTAGATATTCGGGCAGATATGACCTATGTAGAGCATCCTCTACAAATCCTTGACATAAAGGATCAAGTGTTGAGAACCAAGGTGATTCCCCCTTGTATTGGTTCAATGGCATAGCCATTCAGTCGAAGAAGCTACTTGAAAACTAGAGGATGAGATTCAAGCAAAATACGTGCACTTATTATGTCACACCCGTCCTGGAAAACCTTTTATTTTAATTGCATAGTTGAATTCTGAAATTATTAATGTTAATTAATAATTGAGCTGAGGTTGACTGCGGGTCAACGGTGAGTGTTAATTGAGGACACGGTAATCAGAGGAGTCATGATGCATTGGCATGATTAAATGACATTTATGTGATTTAAATATTATTTGAATTATCTGGTATTTTATGAATAGTGATTTTACCTGTGTAGAGTAAATTTCTGATAGTTTTGATCTTGTTTAGATCATTTTGATTGTTATAATGGGAACATAGGTGATACGTTGCATAAAAAGTAGGTTTTATAGAGATTCCACATAAATAAGTATCAGAACATGATTTTTGGACCCAATCGGAACTTTGATAAAAACTTTTATAATTTTTAGTTTTCACTCGTGAAGTGATGAAATGGACGTTTAGGACGTTTTTGGAGATAGTTATAAGTTTTAAGAACTCGTGAGGAAATAAACATAATTTCCTAAAGTTGTGGCTATAAATAGAAAAGCATGAGATATTTTTTCATAAATCTCAAAACAAATACCTTAGAGAGAGAGAGAGAGGAGATACATTCCCTCGAGCTTGGCAACGCAGATCGACGATTGTTCGTCCATCAGTTTTCAACCAGATTTCATATTTGAACTCCTGGAGATAAGATCTACGTTTTGATACCTCTTAGGCCTTGTTTGGCTAGGTTTTTCATAAGATCTAATTTCTAGAAATTTGGGAAAAACACCTGTAAACTTGTAAGAATCACGTATAATCGGAGATCCGACGTTTAATTGGGCCTCTAGTACTTCCTTCAAAGTTTGAGAGATATCGCACGAGGTATGAATTTCTAACCTATGTTATATAGGAAATATACATGTTTTGACTTTCGATGATGAAATTGTGATCCAGACAAAATTCATGTGTTAGTGGTAGGCCCGTTAATTATGTACGCATTTATCTGTGAACAGGATGTCTAATTTTTACACGAGCACGTTAAATGATTATGTGGGTTAAATGGGAGTTTTATACAATTTCATGCCAGAGCAAGCTTCTCGATGTTTAAGAATTTTGTAGTGATGGCTACTGTGCATGGTTTAAGACTTGGACATGCCAGGGCACTTGGGATGCGATGGTTGTAGACATGGAATAGCCACTGGCATCGCGGTTTAAGACTTAGACTTGCCACTACCGAATGTGTCACGCCCCGACGTAGCATAAATATGGAAAGCGTTTAATTTCCTTTATGGACCCGTAGGTCGCGACAGTTTGAAGGATCGATTCCGTCCCAAACGTCGAACAACATAAAACCATTAATCAGAGTAGAGCAATCAAGGCTTATAAAAATTTTCTAACTTAATAAATATTACAGCACGGGTCATCTAAAGGCACATACCGCCTTAAAATAAAACAATAACTTAGTGTCTATTACAGTCATCCTTATAAAACAAACAGTTTAAACCTTAAAACATATAACTTGAATATGCAATGATGGTAACAGTTTCTCTTCCAAAAGCAGCCGTTCTCAATTAGCATAGTCATAATGTTCCTCCTGGTTATAACCTGAAAAGCCTAAACACGAATGTCCAGGACGCATCAACGTCGTCAGCTTCAAGAAGCTGGTGAGTATTAAAAACATAACTTTAAATGTAAAACATACTCATTTACCTTTTTCCATTTCTCATTTGTAAAATCAATAGTTGACCATAGAGCGAATTTAATTTATAAAACAAAAAGGAACAAGTTGAAAGTCATTCATTCATAAAAAAAGATGCTCGTGTATGAAACAATGCACCACACTCATCTTGCCGACTCTTTTCTCTCAACAGACACAGCAACCCACTATCTTACTCCTGGTATCTTTGAAACACTCAGATAGCCACACTTTAGCAACGGGGCGCTAGGGAGTGTCCAGTTTGCCTCACACTTTGGTCCGGGGTACCAGGGAGTGTCCATTGCCTCACACTTTGAATACCTAAACCTCCATGCAAATACCGGAGCAACCTCACGCAGTATCCAGACTCGGGTATCAGGGAGTGTCCGTAGGCCACACTTTAGCACTACCATGGGTGCCAGGGAATGTCCAAGTTCGGCGTCACACACTTTAACGCTTCCATGGGCGTCAGGGAGTGTCCATATTTGCCACCGTCGCATTTCAAAGATACCCTCACCGCAATCTCAACCACAACCACAACCGCAATCTCAACCACAACCACAACCGCAATCTCAATCTCAATCTCATACTCTTTTTCACACTGACTACCACACCCCATGCATGTACAACTGACTCCATATGTATGTCATGAAACCTTAATACAGAAATGTAAAGTACTGGGAATGATAACCATGGATATACGAGAAGAAATCAAATCTTATGTGAAACAACCAGTGAATTCATCAAAGAATGCTTTTATCGCTGTTAGAACACAAGTGGGTCTACTTTGAAGCAATGCCCTAAAAAAATGAGTTATAATTTTTGTACATGAATTACATACCAAAAGAAAGGTCTTTGAGTCTAGTTTCCAACGCTTCAAACCGTGCGCGATTTCGAGTTTTCTAGAGGAAGTTATGGCCGTTTTACTAAAAGTCGTCAGTGCTGAAAAATGTCAATCGATTGACAAAAGTGTCAATCGATTGGAACATATGTCAATCGATTGGAACCCATGTCAATCAATTGGAACTTATATCAATCGATTGGAAACTCATACCAATCGATTGGCATCAGCAGTTTCTCCCCTGTTACGAATTTAAAGCCATTTTTTGACCATTTTCAAATACGAATGCAAACATGGCTTGTAATATATGGTTCTCTCCGTTTTTCCGCAAGGATCGCGAATACGCGATTGGTTTTAACTAATTTCAATCATAGCTCTCGGATTTTACGAAAAACCGAGAGGTGTCAAAATTTCATTTCAACGGTACGTCGCGATACGGATGAATTAGGCCGTAGTATTTGAACCACAGCTTAATGGGACTAAGATCTTTCATTCCCAATTCACAGAATTGATTTTGGTTTAGTTTGAAAAATTACCATTTTTGAGCTTCAAGCTTTCATACGAAAATTACCAATGGTGTTCTTCAAATTATACTAAACTAACAGTAAATAAATATGAGATTACATTCCAAGTGAGTTTAGAATACTCACTGTGCTAAAGATTGAAGAAATTGTTGAGAGAGAATCCAAAATATAAGACCCACTTCAAGCTATGGCTATGGAGGACTCAAGCTTCCTTTTTCTATATATTTCTATATCAACTTCTCTGTGTAACTCTCTTTGCAAGTATATTGTGCAGAATGTGTGTGTGAGTAATGTACATATAGATGAATAACAAGAAGGAAACTTGGTGCCCAAGAACCACCTTGATCACTCTACAAATTGAATTGATTTTACTAATTAACTAAAAACCTCAATACACATATATGTACACACAGATTATACCCACACAATCTGCTATAGAGTTGTTTAGATGAGATTCAAGTAGGCATAGAGGTTCACATAGGTTCCTAGGGGGTAAGTGTAAGTGTTTGGGTATTTTAACTTATGGCATAAAGACAACACACACACTACAAACATTCCCAAACATGGCTCTAAACAATCATTAGTTTCCATAATTGGAAAGTAATGTATAGTCACTTCCAACTTTACGTCCAAATCAAAAACTGTGCCAGTTTAACACAGCGCAGACAGTTTTGAACAAAAATTGGTATTTTCGGGGCGCAGTGGTCACCACAAAAATACAAAAAAATTCATTTTAACGTAGGAAGTGATTTTCCGATTTTATAAAAATACTGATTGAGTTAAAAGAAAATGCTCCCACTGTTTTGAAATACAGTTTTAAAATCCAACACAGGTATTGCTAAATTTTATAAAATTGCAGTTTAACCCCAAAAGAATTTTAATTATGAAATAAAATAAGAAATTAGATTTAACAAATAAGAATTGGAAATTAAAATGAGATCAGCAATACAGATTAATCATGGAAATTCAAATTGAATTTAAATATGTTAAATGCAAGTACAAATTAAATATGAACATGCTAAACTTAAAATTAAATGAAATGCAGGTTATTACAGAATGAATGCGTGTTTTTCTCCCTAGAGACTATATTTGATGTGATCTATGAGATTAAAGCATGTTTTTATCATATATTGCATATGTTAGAATTTGTGCACTTAGCATATAGTTGAGCAGTGGAACTTTACTTTTTTGCAGGTGATAAGAAGAAAGGAAAGAAGAAGCATGAAGAGTGAGGCCGATAGGATGGCGGGATCGCTCTTGTTTGTGTTTGGATTTTCATTTTCATATATTGTAATACGACTTTGAGAATTGTAAAATGTTATAATTGAAATCTTTGAAAGGAATTATAGTATTTTAACTTGTAGTGAAACTTATGTAATTATGTTTGGATTCGTTGATATATATTAACATATGTGTTGGATTTGAGTTTGGGGTAATCACAGTTAGAATTTATAGAATGCTTTGAATTCTGAGGTAAACCAGTCGACTGGTTTATGGAAACTGTCGACTAGAGGCCTGTTTGAACTAGCCACTGCCCTTATACATTGAAAAACAATCGACTGGGTCCTCGACGCAGTCAATTAGATTATTGATGGAATTGTTGTTTTGGCTCTATGAAAGAAACAGTCGACTGGGTGGGAGACCACAATCGACTGGATTTTGGTTTTAGATGTGATTTTCATTCTGTGAAAAAAAGCAGTCGACTGGGTGGAAGGCTACAATTGACTGGACTATATTTTTAAAATTAGGAATTTTTGATTTCGTCGACTGGAAGAAACAGTCGACTGAGAATTGGAAACCCCAGTCAACTGGGTCCCCGACACAGTCGATTGGACCACTTCTGAGATTTTCAAGCTCTCTATCTTGCATTTCCAATCGACTGGACCCTGATAAGTCGACTGGATTGATGTTTTCAAACAGGATATTTTCTTTAAGTGTTTCAAATGCGTAAAACTTTTTATAACTCTGAATTTTATAGATTTTGGCTTATGTTTTCTGCTGCTATTTATACTTTAATGGAATTTGATGAGCCTTGGTGGCGTGCCATGTGTCCTATTTTTGTGCGTAGCGAGATGGGTCATGACATATTCGATACTTGAGGTAAGAGTAAGTTTGGGGTCCAAACTTCCTTTTAGGGAGGGAGAAATGTAACATCCGTACCCCGAAAAAGGGTTAATTATCATATTAGTGTGCATTAATTATTATAATTAATGTGTATTAATATGGGTTAAGGGGAAGGTGTCCAGTGAGGGACACAGTTGGAAAGTCCCCAGTGAAGAGGGACAGGTAATGAGTGGGACCCAGTGAAGGGCCCAGATAATAAGACTTGCATTTACATGATTAGATGTATTTTATATGATCAAATGAGTATATGTTTAAAATGTTTTCATACTATATATTGTTATATGTGATAGATTTTGGTACCAGTTTGGGTACCCATATAATGGCATAAATGAAAAAGGTTCATAATTAGTAGGTACGATAGCAACTTCATAAAATATTTGGGACCCCATTTGGGATTCATACAGAACTTAAACAAACACCCACTTAGATAATTGAGTAGTTAATGGAATGTTTAGGGATTTCATAATAGAGTTTGAAAGTTGAGGGGAGGAAAATTGAAGTCATGAGTCACGACTTGAGTTGCCTAGAAAGAGACAAGTGTCTCCCTTGTTCTAAACAAAACAAAAATCAGTTAGGGAGGAGAGGGAGAGAGAGAGAGAGACAGACAGACAGACAGAGAAGTCACCAAGAAAGGGAGAGAGAGGAGAGGAGCTCCGAAGTCATTTTCTTGCCCTGTCGTCGCTGTCGATCATCCGATTCGCCAACCAAATCCATATTTGGACACGTGGAGGTAAGACGATTCTTTCTATACCTTTCAATTATGTTTTAATCATTAAAATTTTAGTGAACTGTTTTAATCGGTGACACACGGTTTGCCAAAAACCTGTAGAAATTATTCCGGAGTGAGAATTGGGTTGAAATTTGGAAGAATCCTGCATTTTCTAGCTTATTTGGGTAGAATTATGCGAAGGTGAGTTTTCTAACTAAAATTTGGTTGGGATCTTATGTGTTTGGTGCTTCAATGAAATTAATGTTGATAATTTGAGCTTGGAGATCATGAAAATGCTAAAATGTGAATTGCATGTCGCATACGTAATCATTATCATGCCTGCGTGGTTACATGTTATGTGCTAATATGAATATGTGGTAATAAATGAACACCGGGGAAATGATTCATTGTATGGAGTAATAAGGGAGGGGAAGAGGAAGAATCCGATAAATACGGAAGTCCAAGAAATGGAAGTGACCACGAGACCAAGGAAAGGTCTTCGGGTTTGATTGAATCATTGAACTAGTGATTCAGCGACTACAAGTATGGAATATGTGTTTAATTGTAGCATTGAACATGTTAAACATTCAATCATGATTAGATTGCTCACTAAGTGTAATGCTTAAGAAAACTGTTTTTCCTTTTCTGTTGTGGTAAATAACAACCATCGCAGGTTTGGAACATGTCTCAGAGAGGAGATGACGTATGCGTTGGGATTGGGAGCAAGCTTGGGAGTTGCTTGTTTTGTTATAAACTTGTTTGAGCATGTACTTGTTGTTTTGGAAATTTTTTTCCCTGGAACTTAAGTTGTGATATGTTAACTTTTGTAAAATTAGAATCTTGTGAATTGTGTGGTTTTGTAACCTAAGACTCATTCTGTAGCTTAGAAATGTTTAACTATGTTAATGGGTATATTTGAATTCAGTTGTGTTTTATGCCTTAGATTTGCTTGGGGTTTACTTAGGTGTTTGCTGTAGAATGCTCTCCTGGTGCAAACCAGTCGACTGATCGGGTACACAAACGACTGGATTTGCCAATGTTTCATAGCAGTTTTAATAAAATTCTAAACCAGTCGACCGGATTTCCAATGCAGTCGAGTGGGTCATCTGTCAAAAAGTTTGAGCTCTCTGTAAATCCCAATCCAGTCGACCGGGTCTCAAAATTCTAAGTCGACTGGACCAAGGCAGTCGACCGGACCAGGGGTACTTAGGAATGTGCTCTCTGTAATTTGTAATTCCAGTCGACCAGACTCTTGACTAGTCGACTGGATTTGCCAGCTTTAAAGATATGAATGTTTTCTGATAACTCAGATTAACCATTCAGCAAATTTTCTTACCATATAGCGAAACGGGAACAAAATGTTGTTTGGTGAAAAAATGGCAAAGTCATTTCGGCCGGCGTCAATTGGTGAAGAAACGGCAAAGTCATTATCGGTCGGCGTCAAACGGAATCACATTGCCCTTAGGTCAAGTTTTTTTTTTTTTTTTTTTCATTTTTTATTAAAAAAAAAAAACTAAAATTAAAAATCTTGACCAAACTTCCTGTTTGGAGTATAGCCGGCACTCTCTTTGTCGTTTATGCTCCTACACCATAGTGAACTTTCTCATTTTCATAAATAATACATGTGATATTTTAGCTCAAATGTAGTCTAGCTCATCCTAATTAAGTATTCCAAATCCAATTTGACATCATACACTGTTGATAAATAGACCTAAAAAATATAAATATAACTCCAAAAGATAATATTGTTCTCAAATAGAATCAATTCTATTGCATTACTTATTATTAAATATGTATAAATAAACCCATAATAATAATAATAATACAAACAAACCCCCCCCCCCCCACCCCCCAAAAAAAAAAAAATTAATCATTATCATACACTCTATGGAGTGCATTCGGTAATCATGGAGTGCAAATATCAATTCTCTAAATTTTATGCATTTTGTATTATAGAATTCTCCAAATAAGTGTCAAAACGAACAGGACAAGAAAAATTAACGTCTTGACCTAAAAATAATATGTTTTCTTATTTTATTTTTGGTTTAACTATATTTTATACCCTCTTAGTTTACCTTTGTGTTATTTTGGTCTCTACAATTTAAACAATGTCATCTTAATCCTTGTAATTTTATAGGTGTGTCATTTTAGTCACTCAAACACTTTTTGTGACAAATTTTTTTACTTACGGTGACAAAATTATTCGTCACTAAAGGAATTATTGAACTATTTTGACAGACTTATGAAACTATAGGGACTAAAGTAATACTTTTTAAATTGCAGGGACTAAACTGACACAGTTGACAAACTTCAAGAGTATAAAATATATTTAACCCTTTATTTTTTTTTATCAAAAGAGTAATGATAGACAGACACTTTTTTACATGAGTAATATTTGGGGCATTAACAACTTCCACTAACACTTACTAACACACTCTATCTCTCTCCTAGTGGTACTGTGGGGTCCGCAGTGGGCCCCGCAGTACCACTAGGAGAGAGATAGAGTGTGTTAGTAAGTGTTAGTGGAAGTTGTTAGTGCCCCTAGTATTGCCCTTTTTACATCACACAATCCTGACTATTAATTTCGGGTAATTCTTTGGTGACAACTTTTATACAACTTTCGTACAACCTCTTAAAAGATGTGCCTATCTCTCTCCTGTATCACTGTGGGGTCCAGTGACATCACAGGAGAAAGATAGACACGTCTTGTATGAAAGTTGTATGAAAGTTGTCACCAAAAAATTACTCATTAATTTCAATAAACCCCATGTACTCTGCATGAAATCCATGTAAAATTTACATGAAGTTCACCGAAATCAATGATCAATATTATGTATGAGTAATGCTAGATGCACAACCAAAATACACAACCAAATGCACAACCAGTTTAAAATTGTTGGACATCGTGCTGAAAAAATTGTACACCCCTTTTTTTGTCTTTTTGTGTGTACAGACTTTTCAGCACGAAGTCCAACAATTTTAAGCAGGTTGTGCATTTAGTTGTGTATATTTTTTGTGCTTCTAACATTTCCGATTATGTATGAGTGTATTGTGTCCCAAGTATTACCCATGTGTAGAGTAATATATTTGGGAAACAACTTTCATACAACTTTCATACAACCTCCACAAAAGATGTGTCTATCTCTCTGCTGTGATGTCACTAGACCCCACAGTGACACAGGAAAGAGATAGAGTACTAGATCATTGCTCTTTCTATAAAGTACCAGATCTCAAGTTCAAAAACCTTAGCTGGTAGGCCACGTCAACTGAGGCCCACATGGCAAAACCCATGTGCCTGCAAGACACGTCACCTTGTTTGTAACGATGCCGCGTCTGATTTTCCACCCAATTTTTTTCTTTTTTTTTCTTTTTTCTTTATATAGGAATAGGAGTAACAGACAAGAAAAGAGGGAAAAAAAGATGCCACCACGTCAGACGCCTCAAAGTCTCATGTCTCCTTCTTTACTAGTCGATAACCCGTGCTATGCACGGGCTACATAGTATATAAATCCATTTCCAAATAATTAACAATTCTTGACATGTCACAAATAAATATTTTTCCTTAATTTTTTTTTTGAAAGATATGAAACCAATTAATTGCTCGTGGAATAACAAAGAGTAGAACAAACTGTGTCGGAATATCAGTTCTTAGGTAGCAATAAACAAATGTTCCATTGTATTCCAAATCTCAATGAAAACTAAAAACCTATACTACAAGAATTACAAAACTACAAAGGCAACCTTTGGAGTTATATTAAACGATCCGGTTGTCCATCGGACGGAAGGGTGGCCAAACCGAGTCAAGGGAAAATTTAAGCCAATGCGCGATAGCTTGCACAATTCACTTGCTAATCCAATGGGCAGGAAAAAGTACTTTCGTTTGAGTACCGTTTTCACGTACAGCTTGTCACCGTAATGAGCTCTGTAACATGATTGTTGAACAAAACATGGAATATAAACAATTAATGAAGTACAACTGCATTGAGATATGTCAAGGTCAATTTATCAAAGGAAACTCAAAGCAAAGTCATTACCTATTTATTTTTTTTTGTTTTACTCCGTTAAACAATATATATAGCTTGCAATGAGTTATCTTGGAAAAACCAAAGCAGATTACTAAAGCGGATACTAACAACATTTTTGGTAGTCACTTGCCGTTCAAAATTTAAATAGAAGTTTAAGATAATATACAACACCAAGAATTAATCCATTCAGATAAAATAGGAGACTTCGTCACATCTCTGCTTATGTTGCAACTTCTTTGTTTTCTTAGAATGGAAAAATTCACAATTCCAAGCATTATTTTTTTGAAATGGCCAATTAATTTTACTAAGTAAAACCATTCAAGATCATCATCTTTCTTAGTCAAGATGGTTTATTTACATTCAAAGATATAACAACCGGCCCTAATCAACTCTGAAACACAAACATATTCACCGCTAAGGTGCATTCAAAACTGACAAAACCAAATTAATTGATAAAAAAAAAACACATACAAAGAATCACTCAAGTAAATGTTGTTTGTACCCAATGCAAAAATGTAATAATAGAATGCAAATAACTATGCAAAATCACAACCAACCTCAAAAGTGTCCACTTCACTTTACCCATCCTATTCCATCATAATCCAAATGAAAAAAAAAAAAAAAATAAACCCATTTAGTGCACTCGCACACTAAGAGATAAAAAGTACCCATTTGAAAATGTAATACATTTATTAAATATAATCATATAGAGACTCACATATATGAAGACTCAGATGTGAGACTTATTGGGTGCAAACTTTCTGGGATCAATTCTCTCCCTCTCTGTGTGTGTGTTTGTGTGTGTGTATGTGTGTGTATTTGGGTGTACATATATGCGTATACATTTGTAGCTATGAGACATATGAAAAGAAGAAAGTAAAATTATTGATGATAGGAAAAGAACTGATCGAAGGAAAGCAAATTACCAGTGAGGAGTGGAATTCTGGGAATTAACGACGTTGCAAAATCAAAAAAGGCGCTGGCGATTTGGTTGTCAAACTTTTCAGACACTATCATTGTTGGTGATGTTTACACGTACGATAGTTCTCTTGTTCTGCCTCTCATTGCTCTCGGACTCATTTGGTCTCTTGTTTGGCCTACAATTGGTTAGGTTTTGATTCCATTGATCTCCAGCAAACTAAAAAAACAAAATGAAAAAATGTCATAAGCTAAGATTCTAAGAACAAATACACACACACACATTTTTTTCCTAAGCAAAAGAAGTTTATTAATCATAGGCAAATCCAGTAATTAACATCCAAGAAGCACAAAACCAAAGGCCACAGAAAAGAAGTTTATTAATCATAGGCAAATCCAATACTTAACATCCAAGAAGCACAAAACCAAAGGCCACAGAACGCCCAAGATAAAAAGCATTCATGTAACCAACAGATTTTGGGCTAGACAAAGAATCAAACACCTTGGCTACACCCAGCAGATACAACCTTCCCATGCTTTGTTGGTAACCCAAAAAATCCCAAAAGGGCCACAAAAAAAAAAAAAAAAAATTCACGATTTTCAGCCCTCAACAGAAGCATCCATCACGCACCATAAAAATAACTTCAAATCCTTGTGTTTATGCACATGTAAGAATAGGATAGCAATATGTATTGACATATGATTTCTTACCATAATAGAGATTTAAAAAAACTTGAGTTCTGGAAAAGAAAGGGATAATAGCTTGCATTTACTGGATTTTGGAGAGGAGGAGCAGTGGCGATTTGGCTGCGTATTGAATGTTGTGGGAGAGGCAGTCCGCTAGAGAGAGGAAGAGGCATCTGGAAGATTTATTTTTCCTTGGTCCATAGAAGCAATGAAAGGGCTTTTGTAACGTGAGAGATTGGGAAAGAGGGAGGTGAAGAGGAGCCTCTGAAGAGGGAGGTGAAGAGGCGCCACGTAGATTCATTGTGAAGCCAAATTGGAGTTTTTCTTTAAGGGTAGGAATGCCACGTGGATAGGCTAATTGAACTGATTTGGCCTTGAGTTTTATATATATATAATAGATTACTCCACCGTGAAACGCGCATCGCCGTCTATTTTACATTTCTCATCCGACGGGTCAAAATTTCTTAATCTGACGTGGTTCCATCTAATGCTTACGTCATACCCCTTTCGCTAAGCTAAGGGTATGTTTAATAACCCAATTAACGGATAAAAATGAAACTTTTCAGTACTTATTTATTTTCAGCGCGTTTGATAACATACCATTAATTGAAAAACTAACCCAAAAACTTGCTGAAACCTTTAAGTGAAAATTTTCTACTGAAAATAATAACTGAATGCATTCTATTTCAATACTTGAAACAATGTTTTAAGTATTATAAATTCAAGCGCGTAAAAATTTCAGTACTTAATTTTCAATTTTTATCAAACACTCCCTCAGTCTCCGCTCAGTCAATTTCACACTACACGTGCCACAAATATCACATATTCACATATGGCTATGGTTTTAGCGTAAAGCTATATTTTCTAAATTTGTATCTCAAACGGGATTTACAATACACAGATGGCAATGAGCTTACTTGAGATGTCTTGCCATTATTGAAGGTGGTCCCACTACCACAAGTGTCAGAAGTCACATTTGGAATATAGAATTTGGAAACCATATGACATTACTCGTGGTATTACTCAGCTATATATTATGTCATGTTATGTTTGGTAGGAGAGAACAAAGAGTGGGAAGAAAGCGTTTTCGCCAAACAATCTTTGCCTTCCACAATTAATCACTATTCGATAGGTTGTGACAACGATGTTAACTTTTTAGGTCCCAAATGTTCTTTATCTTAAATATGAACTCACAGGCTCTGACGACGTTTAATTTTAGTTTAGTCTTAGTAAGTTATAGCATTTTAAAATTGAAGGGAAAAATAATCATTTTGCAAATATATTCAAGCTAAATGGACCCTACCATTGGATCAAAACGTCAAAAAACCTAGAGGTATGTCACTCCGTATTAATTGATGATTTTAACAATGTTAACTTATCATATGTAAGCTCCAAGGACAATTTGGTTATTTTATTATATATGCTTTTTAGCTCTCCAAATGGTCTTAATATTAGAATGAGCTCATAAGCTCTGACGACGTTCAAATGGTCGGGTTGACATGTAAACCCTCATGGGTTATAAATAGTATTGAAACAATTTTGATCCAACCCATATTTACCTATATCTAGGGGTGTGTTTCGGCCGGCACGGATCGAAATAGCATCTTTCGAAGAAAAAAAATCCGAAAATTTCAGAAATGAAATAGCCGTTCCGATTCTGATTTTTCAGAATTTCCATTTTGCATTCCGATTCCGAATTTTGCAAGTATAGAGAGAGAAAGGAGACAATCATAGAGATTTCAAAGTTCTTGAAGCTTTAGTACTCAGACATCTTAGAGCTTCGGTAAAGAGAGGTAGAGAAATTCATAAGGCTTTGAAGATTGAAGGAGAAGAAGCAAAGTGTGGGGGGTAGAGTGTGGTGATGGTGGCCGGTAGTCATGGTGGCGGCGGCTAGGTTTTTGATGGTGAAAATGGAGATATAGAGAGAGAAGATGAATTTGAGAGTGAGAGTCTGATAAATCTAAGTGACTAAGACCCCCAATTTCATTTCAGTATATAACTTTTTTAAAATTATACTTAGACCCCAATTATATATGAATAACATAACATAAGTGTATAAGTATTGTACCTATTTGCAAATTTAGGTTTTTTAAGGAATATTTTGGAATTATTTCGGAAAAATAGAATTGGAATTTTTGGATCGGAAATTCCAGAAGTCTTCCGATTCAGTTCCAATTGTTTCCCCTTTTTTTAAATTTTTTTTTCTGAATTTTCAAAATTAGGAATTCCTTTTTTATTGCCAAAATCGGAATTTTTCGGATCAGAATCAGTCGAAATCGGAATTTCCATTCCAAATTGTACCCCTACCCATATCTAACCAATTGCCAGGCCTAGGTTGTCCCAACTTTCAGGAAACTTCAAAGATTCAAAGGTATTGAGGGAAGAGAATAGAGGTGGAAGAGGTATCCTTAGAAAAAGGAAGGGAGTCTTTCTTCCTTATTTTGGTTAAATAAGAAGCAGGTTCATAAATGTAAGAAGGGGATTTTGTGTATTTTACTATTGTACCCTAAAATCAATAATAAAATACATTATTCTTATTGAATGGCAATACTGCCAAAAGAGAAGCCGACATTTCTCTCTTATAATTCATTCACTTTTGTATAGATTCAAATTTTATGGTCATAGGGAAGAGGCATCGTCCTCTCTTCCATCCTACAAAACAAGTTATTGCACAATCTTCAATTCTCTGTTCCCTTCATCACTGTCACGCCCATCCCAGAAAATCATTGTTTTCAAATCCATATTTGAATTTTGTGAATTATCAATGTTATTTGATAATTGAGAATGAGGTTGACTGGAGGTCAACGGTGAGGTGTCAATCGAAGACACGGTAATAGGAAATCATGTGGCATCAATACGATTAAATGGCATTTATGTGATTAAATGTTATTTGAGATATCTGGTATTGTCATGAATAGTAAATTTACCTGTGTAGAATAAATTCCAGTAGTCTTGATATCGATGTAGAGCATTTTGAACACTCTGGTGAAAATGTGAGTGACACGTTATATAAAAGGTAGGTGGTGTAGAAATTTCTCAAAATTTAGTTTTCGGACGTATATTTTGAACCCAAATAGAACCTAGATGAAAACTTTTATAAATTTTAGTTTTAACTCGTGAAATCATAAAATGGACGTATGCGACGTTTCAGGAGTTAATTAGAAGTTTTGAGAACTCGTGGGGAGGTAAACGTAATTCCTGAGAGTTGTGCCAATAAATAGTAGTGGATGAGATTTCATTATTATCCAAATTTTCAAAATATCTAGAGAAAGGAGATTCGATCCTGCGACCTTTCCGACGACAAACAGCAACCGTTCGTATGTCAGTTTTCAACCAGATTTCATATTTGGACTCCTCGAGGTAAGAGCTTCATTTTGATACCTCTTAGGCCTCGTTTGGCAAAGTTTTTCTAAAAAGTTAATTTTAAGAATTTGGGAAAAACATGTCTATACTTGTAGGAATCATTTAAGATCGGAGATCTGACGTTTATTTGGTCTCCTAATACTTCTCCTGAAGTTTGAGAGATATAGCTCGAGATATGAATTCCGAACCTTTGTAATATAAAGAATTTTGGATGTTTTAGATATTTTGTATGAATTATGATCCGGGCAAACTTATGTGTTAAATTAGGCTCGTTAATTTTAGCAAGTACGTATAGAAAAGCATGGTGACATGATTATGTGAGTATGCTAAATGTTTACATGGGTCAAATGGGAGTTTGATATAATTTTATACCGATGCACGCCTCTCGATGTTGAGAGCAGATGGATGCAATGATTGAGTGATCCTTATCTAACCATTGGCATCACAGTTTAAGATTTAAGACTTGCCAATTTATTGGGTGAATGCGTATCTCTTTCCCCGGAGACTAAATTATGTGATTTAGATGTTTAAAACATGAATTGTCTCATATGCATTTGTTTAGAATTGTACACTCAGCATATAGCTGAGCAGTGGAGACTTCCTCCATTGCAGGTGAAAAGAAAAAGGGCAAGAAGAAGCGAGAAGAGTGAGAGCGAGGAATGCCGGGGGAATCACACTTGTTTATACTTTTTGGTTCTTTCTAAACTTGTAATAAGAACTTTGAATTCATAACATGTTTAGTTTGGAATCTTAGAAGAGATTGTAGTATTGTAATATGTTTAAACCCTTGTTCTATGTTTGGATTTGCGAAATATAGGAATGTTTATGTTGGTAATTGGTTGGAAGAACTTTGGTTTGAGATTGCTGCAGATTGGGCTTTTCTGTCAAGAATCAATCGACTGATCCCTGGTTCAGTCGACTGGAACCCTGTGTTTCAGGAAAATCCCTTCAGTTTTTCAAGGCTTCAGTCGACTGATGGATATTTTCAATCGACTGGTTTCTGCACGAAAAGAGGACATTCTGCATGCATAGTGTTCAGTCGATTGGACAAGGCCATTTGACTGAGAAATTGAGGCCCCAGTCGACTAAATCCCCGACATAGTCGACTGGACAGGGCTGAGAAACTTTTCTTGCTTTCTACTTCAGGTCTTCAGTCGACTGGACTCTGGATCAGTCGACTGGACCTATGCTTTTCAAAATAGATTCCTTGGGAACAATTTCAATTGAGTGAACTTTTTTTCTAACTCTGATTTTAAAGGATTTTGCTTATGTTTCCGCTGCTATTTACTTTAAAGGAATTGGATGAGCCTTGATGGCGTGCCACGTGTCCTATTTCCGCGCATAGTGGGATGGGTCGTGACAGTCACTATCCTTCTTTCCCCCTCTTCCCTCATGCCACATAGCATTAGGCGCAACTTGGTTAGCTGATTTAGTGAGGGAAAAGCATAAGGAAATGACGATTAGAAGGAAAAAAAATTATTTTTTATTTTTTATTTTTCATGCTTAAATAACATTAAAAATTATAATTCATTAAAGTTTAATACTAAATGAAGGAAAACGTAAAGAAAACTGACTTATAAAGTTTGAAAATTTTAAATTTATTTTACTTTATTTTCTTGTTCTTCCTACTTTCCTCACTATTTTGCTCACTAACCAAACGAAGAAAAAGTATTTTCCTTTTTGTTTTTTCATTTTTCTTTTTTTCTTTGCCTTATGAATTCCATGAACCAAATAGAGTCCTAGGGGGTTGCTAAATAAACTTACGAATATCTCAACAGACCTACCAAATTTCGTTCTACACTCACATGTATTACATAAATACATGTCATGTACTCTTTCTCATTACATAATGTGTTTGTACAAAGATGTTGAATAAATTTATCTAGCAATTGTCCTACATTATTCAATTACATTGTATCAAATTCATGAGTAATGCTACACTTTCAATTTGAATTCTAAATTAGATTTTTAAATGCTTTAACAGTTGCATTGTATTTTATGGTAGTGGTTGATGATACCAATGTTACTGCACATGGTATAACTGATAAAACATTCTAGGACTCAAATTTGAAAACCATAGCATCATTTTCTTCATAAGATCATACTTATTTCACCAAGTGATGATATACTTCTCAAGTTTAAATCTCAAATTTCATTCAAAATACTTTACCAACTATATCACATATTATGACTGTGGTTAATAATATAACATACCACTAACTATAGTATAACTTACAAAAGCATTCGAAACTCTCAGTGGCTTATGTCATCGATTGTCATGTCTCATGCCAAAAAGCCAAAAGTGCACTTAACTGATTGTAATGTTGGAAATTTAAAACGAGGAACTAAATTCTCTGAATAAACACACAGAAATACATCCACAATAATAAATATGCACACAAAAAAAAACACAGATTTTTATGTAATTCGGCAAAACATTGCCTGCGTCCACACCAAGAGAGCCATTCTTTTTTACTATTGAGAATAAACAATTAATACAAGACACTTTGGATTAAATCTCATACCCGTTGTATATACACCAACTCTCAATACCCCAAAGTACCCTCACTCTCTGACACTTAGACCATGCACCCCCATGAGGGGAGACCCCAACTTGGTACACCAAGAGTTTACCTAAATTCCTATACAACATTCCTTTATATAGAGTTTTCAACTATTCTTTGTCTACCAAGGAACTAGAGATAAACTCCAAATGTAACTCCATCACAAAAGGAAAATAAATAATACATGATATTTATCCATATTAATAATCCATAAATTAATGGATTATCCCACATATGATATATATCCCAAGTCCCAACATGTAGTGGATAGATAGAAGCATGCTAAATCCATTGTATTTACATGTTTTAATTAAGAAAAAATTAAATAGAAGTCCCTACTTTGGAAGGAAATAGAGAATAAGTACAAGTGCTTTTGATTTAAGGGGATACGAACAATCATTTTTGAATTGCATGACCATAAGTACAATTTTAAATGAAAATAAGGATATTGGCAGATTTGCCCCCGTCACCCATGCGTTGCAGTTTGCCACCTCATCACGTTTTTCAAGAAAGTGTTTTTTTTTCGAACTTTGAAATGCTATAACTTTCAAACCACAACTCCATTTTGAATAAAATTTATATATTTGTAATCTAGAAGGAAAGATCTATCAAACAAAATCTATAGTGACATAAAAAAAATGTAAACAAAAAAAATTCATGTTACTGTCGGACCACTGTAACGTAGTGTCACTGTCTCTTTTGCAATAGTGACATGCATGATATTACCCTTTTTTTTTTTTGCATTTGATAATATGTTCCTGTCTTAAAATGGACAGAAACATCTTAAAATTGACCATAATTTTGCGATTATTAGGTCAATTTGAAAATATGTTATTGTTGATGACATATTATTGTTTCTTTGTTCAATACCATGCTGCTCATTTTTAATTGTATGTTACTGTTTTTTGCATGTGAATAGTTTTTAAAGACAGTAACATCTAGTAAATGACCCTACTTTTTTTTTTTTTTTATAACTTTTTGCAACAATGATATTAGTATCTTTGTAAAAACGTTTAGATTTTGATAAAATGTTACTGTATTTACTTGAAAAGTATTGTCAAGGCAGTATCGTCTGATGAAATGACCATGATTTTGTAATTATTTGGTCAATTTGAAGAAATGTTACTGTCGATAGTATCGTGTAACTGTCTCATGTTACTATTTTTACCTGGGCAGCACTTTAAGACATCGATTTTTTTTATTTTTTTTATTTTTTAGAATTTTATAGGTACTATGGATCTTGTTTGATAGATCTTGTTTTGTAGCTTACGAATATATAATTTTTATGAAAAAATAATTTGTAGTTTAGAAGTTATGACAATTTAAAGTTTGGAAAACAAACAATAACTTAACTTCCTTAAATTATGGGCTGGGTGGCATATGTGTAGTGTAATTGTTGAACATAAGGAAAGTAGGTATTTTTGTCCACTGAAAATCACAGGACCTTTGGCATAAAAAAATGTGAGGATCTATCCCCTATTATGGTCCAACGTGGAGACATATGGCCAGCCGCCCCATTAATTTATTCTGATTTACCAGGGATTAAATTACGTTCTTTTATTTTTTATTTTTTTTAGATTACTTATCTGATCCGGACTGGACACACACACACACATCCCAACGCACACACATAATCCAGCCCAAACCCAACCCCAAACCCTACATTGGCCCACTGCAAAATCCTGCAGGACCACTCGTTCCGACTAACAAACACACGGAGGGCAAGTAGGGAATCCCCATAGGGGGATTCGAACCCCCAACCTCCCACTGGGAGAAAGGGAGTGATACCACTTTTTTTATTTAACTAAAAGGAGTTTAATTGGTATATTAAGAGGTAAAGTTTCCAAATGCAAAAGGACAGTGAGCCATGTATAGATTATAGGACACATTATGGAGGAATTAGCACGTCATTAGTGGTACGTTGGTGGGAAAAAATCTTTTATATTAGATAATTTTTTTTATATAGATTAATTGAGTTTAAAGGACAAATCGTTTTTAATTTTGGTCAAAAGTCCTTGATTGCTGATTAGTGTTGAGAAAAGTTCTACTAAAAAAAAAAAAAAAACAGGTTAGATCTATGACCAAAAAAAATTTATTTTATAAGAGTTCAAACTAAATTCCTAGTTAATGTAGGAATTTTCTATGAATTTGGTGAGAAAAACACAAGTAAAATTTAGAAAAACATTTTTCTTATTTGGTTATAAAAAATAGTAAAGAAGATCGAATAGGACAGAAAATAGAATAAAAATTATAAAACAAATTCAGTATACGAGATTTTTGTCACTACAAAGCTAAGGGAGAGTTTGATCACTTTGATGTACGTATTTAGTTTTACTACATGCAGTGTTTGTCTGTTTCATACCCATGAGCTCTAAATCACAAACAAAGCAACCTCAATTTATTTTAAAGACCCATTTTTGTTTTACTTTCTTCAGGTTCTCATATATTTTAGAATTTTGTTGTTTTTAATATTATTTAAATTTAAAAAAAAAACAAACAAACAAACAAACAAACAAATATAATGAAAATTTTCATTTCATCATACGCTCACTGGACTTGAATTTGCAAAGCCCACATAATCAAGAGCATTCAAACCTCTCATGACAAGATAAAGTTGGAGTTCAACTTTAATTTTATCAACTTAGTCTCTTGTCCTCGTTTGTTTGTTTTGCCTGATGACTAAGGTAACAAAAAATAGAATTTCAAGGGTTTTCTTTCTCTAACCCAGAGCTTTTCTCTCTCAAAAGCCAACCAAATTTCTTTTCTTTTTTTCGCCCTTTTTTTGGGGCTTTTCCACCATGGGAGAGTCTGTGTCCCATTTTAGACAGGTTTGTGTCCTTCTTTGGGAGTAAATATTAATTGTATCGGTCGGGTATATCATGTTATCATCTATAACATCATTAATACAATAGCAAATGTTGTTATTGTGGAATGAAATTTCCCTGAAAATAAGGCGGACAAATAGACTGATAAAGAAATCTGATAATTGGCTTGGGATACCGCGTCACATTTATAACCGTTGCAACCTATAATTTTCCCCTCTTTAGGCAAGGTTTTTTATTTTTTTAAATTTTTTTTTTTTATGGGGGTTGCATGTGTCCCTCTTTAGGCGGGTTACGTCCCTCTTTATGAGGGTTTAATTCTTCTTTATGAGGGTTGTGTCCTTCTCTATGAGGTTTGTGGTTTTTTTTTTTTTTTTTTTTGGGTTCCGCTTTCCACATCGATCTCCTTGCTCTGCTTGTCTGTGGCCAGTTCCGGCTAATCTTCTTCGCAGATCTAACATTGGTCTTTCAGATATGGTGCTTTACGCATGCAGATCCGGCATTGGTTCCTTAGATTCAGCTCGATTTCATTAGATCTAGCATTTTAGTGGGGTCTTGTCGCAGTTCCAACGAAGTTTTGGCGATCTCTGTTGGTTGGTTGGTCACTTTGGCAGCTTTCTCCCTCAGCCAGCTCCATCGAGTTACACCACAGTGAGATTTATTTGGGATTGAAGAGTTTGCAGAGAGGGCCGTAGAAGTTTGTGTGATTCATTTTTGTACTTTCTTGCTTCTATTTGCTTGTACTGGTTCCTTTTTCGAATCAATATTTTTAAATGAAGTTTCATATTATAAAATTTAAAGGTGATGATAATGCCAACGCAGAAAGTGTTGCTAAAAGTTTTATTGATTTAAAGTTACTTAACTGTCGCTAAAACTTTTAGCTCAAAGCAGAAAGTGTCGCTAAAAGTTTTAGCTACAGCTAAAAGTTTTAGCGACAGTTAGGTAACTTTAAATCAATAAAACTTTTAGCAACACTTTCTGCTTTAGCATTAACACTTTCTGCTTTGGCATTAGCACTAGCCAATTTAAAAAAGAGTATTACTACACACTCTGAAAAGCACATCAAAATACACAACCTTGCTTAAAAGGTTGGACATTGTGCTGAAAAGTTTGCACATACAAAATCAGGGGCGGATTTAGAATAGTATTTTAGGGGGGGCTTGACGCCCCCGAAAATTTTTTTTTGAACCTAATTGTATATATTTTAGACCTAATATGACAAATTTATAATGTCAGAGTGGGATTTTGGACTTCTTTATACATATTTTTGTGTATATTTTAGACCTAATATGACAATTTATAATGTTAGGGGGGCTTTTGAACCTATTTATACATATTTTGTGAATATTTTAGACCTAATATGATAAATTTATAATGTCAGGGGGGGCTTTTATAATTTTCAGGAGGGCTTAACTGTAAAAAAAAAAAAAAAAAAATTTAGTACAAATGTGTAGTTTTTAAAAAATTTGGGGTGGGCTTGAGCCCCCCTACCCTTGGTTGTGCATCCGCCCCTGTACAAAATGGGTGTTTTGTATGTGCAAACTTTTTAGCATAATGTCTAATCTTTTTAAACAAGATTGCATATTATGGTGTGTTATTCAAAATGCATATAACATTACTCTTTAAAAAAACAAGTAGGGAATTTTTACACGGAGTACAAAACAATCTTTATGTTATCTCAATCTATAAAAATTACTGTAGTATCAGACCAGCTAACACATAGGAAGAGGCATGAGGCATCAATAAAAATCAAAGAATTAGACTAACAAACAAAATTTAAAAAGAAAAGTCAACGAAAATAATTTGATAACATTAGGTGACATGTCCTTGTTACTATATAATTGCAGGGGTGTAAACAGTTTTGTTCCCTTTAGTCCAATTTTTAGTAGAATCAATTGATTTTAGTTTCATTCAAGTGCATTTTAGCGCTTCAGTTCAATTTTTATATTAGAATAATTTTTAAAAAACTTATCGAAGTGGATTCAATCAGTCGGTTTACTTACACCCCTTAATTTTATTTTTATTTTTCGTTTACACCCTGATCAGATTGCTTGAAAAGTGCCTTAAATATCTTGATCGAGCGAACTCAAACATAAGGACCTGGTGATGCTATCATGGGGTCATATACACACAATAACTTTCTCTTAAACAAACCTACACTGGACTAGTACACAGACTGTAACCAATAGTAGTTCAACACGTGGACAAAACTACGTGGAGTTTCGTGCTGACACGTGAGCCATTTAAAATCTCCAGAAAGTCTGCAATCGTGATTCTTTGAGCTGGCTACGCTACCTCTGCAGATAAATTGGGCCCACCTGGTTCGTAACCGATTTACAGTGGGACACGTCAGTGTTTGGACCACAAAGCCCACCGACATCAGCAAAAGCCAGTGGGGACAACCTCCTAGTACGTGTTATTGGGAGATTCTCTTTTGGGTGAGAAATATTCAGTATTTTGGGACCACCCTCTCATCTATGAAACCCGATAAAGAGGCAGGTGTGTTATCAAGAATGTAACCAGCGGGGGATCTGCATGGTCACCACGGGTGGCACAGGCTCCCCTGGACTTATAAAATTATAAAATTACATATACTCTATATTTTATAGATTTTATAAATAGACCATCTTAAAATTCACACAGGCTCTTTCTGGATTTTTAAAAATTTTAGATTTACATATAATATTTTATAAATTTTTAGACACATGGCCTCCTAGACTTTTGAAAATTTTAGATTCATATGTAATATATTACAAGTTTTATAAATAGGTCCCCCTTAAAATTACACGAATTACCCCAAACAAACTAGGGGTGTTAAAACTAATTTTACAATTTTACACATAACTGTGTATAAGTAAACCTAATGCACTTCACAGTACTTTTGACACATTGTTTAGTATATACAGTTAATGTATTCTATGAAGTGCATTGATTTATTCATAGATTATAAAGTGTGAATATCAATTCCCGTTAACTAAATACAATGGATTAGGGGATATGATATGATAAGGCTTATCACATCCTCTGTATTTGGTAGAATTTATCGGTCAAGTAAAAAAACTGTAACCCTCTTTTTATTCCGAAATTTGTTATAAAATTATACAGTGGGGTGGAATAGGAGTTCATTTTTGCTCACCCTATTTTTACCACTACTAGAGGTGTAACAAAATCGACTGAACCGATCCGTAACAAAACCGATTGAACCGATCGGTTTTTAAAATTTTCATATAGTGTAAAAATCGGGCCGATAATTTACATTAAACCGAATCAAAATTGAACTAAAAATCACACCGAATCGAACCGTTTTCACCCCTAGCCACCACCATCATGTTGACATGTGTTCTATGTAGGGGTGTCATTTGGAACGGAAATTCCGATTCCGATCCGAAAAATTCCGATTTTGGCAACTAAATATGCATTCCGAATTCCGAAAATTCCGAAAAAAAATCGGATCGGAATTGGAATTGTTTTTAGAATTCCGAAAATTCCAAAAAAATTTCGAAAATATTCCGAAATTGTAGTTTTCGAAACTTTTCAAAAAATATTATGAAATATTTCCGAATATATTCCGAAATTGTATTTTCTGAAACTTTTCCGAAAATATTCCGAAATATTCCGAAAATTGTGTTCATCCCACATCGAAAAAAATACAAAAAATGGGATATAATGTGCTTCTATAAAAGGCCTACAAGTCTCAAGTGAAATCCCATTAAGCTTGAAGTCCGAATATTCCGAAAAATTCCGAATATTCCGAAAATATCCGAATCTGATGAAATTCCGAAAATTTCAAAAATTCCGAAAATTCCGAAATTTCGAAATCGGAAATAATTTTGGAATTTCCGAAATTTCGGAACGGAATTCGGAATGCATTTTTGGCTTCCGAAAATTTTGGAATTTTTTCCAAAATGGGTGTTTCCGATCCGTTCCGGCCGAAACACACCCCCTAGTTCTATGCATGTCACACTTAGGGTGTATTTGATAAAACTGAAAATGAACTACTGAAATTAAGTGCTGAATTTTAAGTACTTAAAATTTTAAGCAATTGAATTTGCAATATCAAAAATAATGTTTCAAGCACTGAAATAAATTACATTCAATGATTATTTTCAGTAGAATTTTTTTACTTAAAAATTTTAGCAACTTTTTGGTTAGTTTTTTAATTAAGTGGTACATTATCAAACGCATTAAAAATAAATAAGTGTTGAAAGTTTTTATTTCACCACTTAATTGGGTTATCAGATACACCCTTAATAATTGTGTTGTTAGAGGAAGTGTGAAATGAGGGCATGTTTAATTAAAATAAGACATCAAAAAATGTAATTAAGGACTTTAAATCTGGAATGGGGGGAGTATTAGAGTTAGGACACCTTTCATGTGTATAAAAAATGGACCTGAGCATGTAAGAAATTGATTTTTACCAAATAATTAAATTTATAGAACTAGTTTACCTTCGAACTGCAGAACCAGTTCTTTGATTTTCCAAATTGTCTCTAAAGGGAAATATTTAGGTCCGATTTAATAAAATCGAAAATTAAGTGTTGAATTTTAAGTACTAAAAATTTTAAGCGATTGAATTTGCAATATTAAAAACAATGTTGCGAATATTGAAATATATTGTATTCAATGATTATTTTCAGTTGAATGTTTTCCCTTAAAAATTTTCTGTGGATTTTAGGCTATTTTTTTCAATGAAGAAGTACATTATCAAACGCACTAGGAAAAAAATACTGAAAATTTTAGTTTTCACCACTTAATTAGATTATCAAACACACGCTTACACACTTTTCTTTGGATATTATTTACCCCCTCCGTCCCATATT
This sequence comes from Hydrangea macrophylla, assembly GCA_033977485.1. Classification (NCBI taxonomy): domain Eukaryota; kingdom Viridiplantae; phylum Streptophyta; class Magnoliopsida; order Cornales; family Hydrangeaceae; genus Hydrangea; species Hydrangea macrophylla. Next base: position 8,159,943 of record CM066997.1, read on the forward strand.
TTGAGTCATGTATTCCATTTTGGGATATCCCAAAATTAGTGTCCATTTTTCTAAATTGGTATATAAATTTTACTTACTTTCCAAAATTACCCTCCCTTCCTTGAAATCTACGCTAAGACAAAATTAAAAAAAGTTGTTGTAATGATTAGAGGCAATTGTGGAAAGTAGGTGTAGATTCTTTTTGTCCTCTCAATAAGTTGAGTTCCCAAAAATGGACTCAAAATATGAAACGGAGGGAGTATAATTTAGAAATATGATTGGGCTAGATATACAAATGTGTCTATGTGATAAACTTGAGTTGGTGTTCCATTACCATGCAATAATTCCTCCCTTTGGCTTTTAATTTCTGTTTGCGTGGCTCATGCTTATGTGCCGTTGGATTAGATCTACGACAAAAGTGGGCCCAAGACCTTCTAATCTAATTTAATTCAGATCATCGATCCCTGCACTTACACGTGGTCTTCGATGACGTGACTGGCAAAAAAAGTAGTTTTTGAAATTCATCTTAAGCAACGGACGGTGAGGATTGGATTATCAGATAATGCGTGGTGGTCATAGTCAAAAAAACATGGTTGCGTACTTGCGTCAGACATGGAGTGCTCTCCTCGTCGGATAGAGTGGGTGCCTTGCCAACATGTGAAATTACTCAAACTACCCTTCACTTTTTTTTATGTATATCTGGACACATCAAATCCACGGAGGATTTTTGTCAACAAAAAAAAGAAAAGAAAAGAAAAATCCACAGCGAAGAGAAAGAAGAAAATAAAATAAATAAAGAGTAATATTTGGGACAAGTTTTCAAATGTTGCGGCTTTTTTTTTTCTGATTATTTCATATATATGTATTTGTTATTTTACATAAATTAGTAATGTTTACATGGAAAAATTAATTAATAGTCCCTAGAATGGACTGTTAATGGTGATTAGCCTAGTTTGTTTTTTTTTTTTTTTTAAAGGAGGGAAAGACAACGTTTTTGAATTTTTTGGCCTTAAGTCCACTTTTAAGCTGAAGATAATGATGTGTTCCTATCTTCTTTACATCCTTTAAAAGTTGCAAGTTATACAATAAAGGGATGTACTATTGCAACATCCGTACCCGGAAAAGCAGGTTAATGTAGTATTAGTACGTGTTTAAAGATAATTAATGCATGAGATAGTTAAGGTGAGGTTATGAACCCACATGTGAAAGGTGTTCAAATGCAAACACATATGAAAATCTTGTGAAATGCAGAACTGATATAAAAGTGGGGTCCAATGAGGGTCTAGTTAGAATAATTTACATTTAAAAATTATTATATATTTATGTAAATACTTGTTTAAATGTTTAAAGATATAATTATGTCTTATGTCTTATGATAGGTAAAGGGGACTCACTAGCTTGAGTACCCATGTGAGGGTGTATTTGAATATGATTCATGATTGGTAGGTTTAATAGCAACCACACATTATATATGGGACCCACCTGAGACTTATATTAAATCCATAAAGAAAAGGTGGGTAGTTAATGTAATTAATATAGGGATTTCATAATAAAGCACAAAGAAACTAGGGGAAGGTAAACGAAAATAATACAAATTGTGCCAACACATATGCATGTAAGCATATGTGTCTCATGGACACAATTCACAGCTGGGTTTTACAGAAAAAAGAGAGACGAGAGATTTGACAAAGACGACGAGAGTTTCCGACGAAGTTTCTTGCTGTATCTTTGCTGTCCGACGATATTTCTTGTCGTATCTTTGCTGTCCGACTTTCGTTTTGCGAACCGAGACCATTTTTGGACTCGTGGAGGTAGTATCACATCCATGTCCTTTATTTTCATTTTCGGCAACGTCTTTCCGACGAACATACTTGGGTGTTAACTTTTGATGTATCAAAACTATGTAGGATTAAAACATATAGGATTTAAGTTGGGAATTTGCAATAGGTTGGGAATTCTAGGCTAAATTTGCTAGTAAATTGAAGAGATGGATGTTCTAATCTCAACGAAGATGGTTGGGGTTAATGAAGGACTATGACCTGAAAATTCAATATCATTCGGGCAAGGCAAATGTGGTCGCCGGTGCTTTGAGTTGAAAATCATCAGAAAGTATGGCATGAGTTTTGACGGCACAAGAAAGATTAGTGAAAGAGTTTGAACGATTGGAATAGGAAGTGATTCCTAGAGTTGAAGGTGGTTTGATGGCTGCAATCGTGGCACAACCTGATTTGATTGGGGAGATTAAAACGAATCAGCTTTTAGATCCAAACTTGAGAAAAGTTGTGGAAGAACTACCTGAGGGTAAGCGCCCGGAGTTCAGTTTGCATGATGGGCTGCTATGGTTTATTAATCAGTTATGTGTACAAAATGTTTGCAATTTAAAATAAAGAATTTTGGAAGAAGCTCGTGGTATTCGGTACTCCATATATCCGGGTAGTACGAAGATGTATAGAGATTTTTTAGAGAGGTCTATTGGAGGAGTGGAATGAAACATGAAGTTGCTGAGCATGTAGCTAAATGTATGACATGTCAATTAGTAAAGCTTGAGCATCAACGACCCGCGAGCGAGATACAACCATTGAAAATACTAGAATGGAAATTGGAGTACATTACGATGGATTTTGTGTCTAGATTGCCTAGGTCTCCTAAATCTAATGATAATATTTGGGTGATCGTTAAGCAGTTAACTAAGTCAGCCCACTTCTTGTCGATTAAGACCACTGACCCGATGAAGTTAGCGAAACTCTATGTTAAAGACATAGTAAGATTGCACGTAGCACCAGTATCTATAGTATCGGATTGTGATACATGTTTTGTGTCCAAATTTTGGGAAGGGCTACAAAGAGCAATGGGAATAGCTTTGCATTTTAGTACGACCTTTCACCCACAAAACGACGGACAGTTAGAACGGGCCATTCAGATTCTAGAGGACATGCTTAGGGTCTGTGTTATGGATTTCAAGGCTGATTGGGAAATTCACTTGCTAGTAATTGAGTTTTCTTATAACAATAGTTTCCAGACAAGCATTGGAATGGCGCCTTTTGAGGCATCATATGGAAGGAAATGTAGATCACCCGTGTGTTGGACAAAGGTCAGGGAAAAGCAACTTCTAGGACTGAAAATTGTTCAAATCATCACCGAAAAAGTTAAATTGATTAAGCAACAGTTACAAGTGGCACAAAGTCACTACAAAAGTTATGCCGATAAACGTAAAAGACCGTTTGAGTTTGAGGTTGGCAACTACGTATTCTTGAAGGTTTCACCTTCGAAGGGCATTACGCGATTTAGTAAGAAAGATAAGTTGAGTCCAAGGTATGTTGGACCTTTTCTGATTCTGAATAAGGTGGGACCGGTAGCTTACAGGTTGGATTTGCCACAAGAGTTGGCACATGTTCATCACATGTTCCACATATCTATGCTCAGACGTTGTGTGTCAGATTCTAGGCATATCCTTAAAACAGAACCGTTGAAAGTACGAGAAGATATGACGTATGTTGAACATCCGGTACGGATTCTAGACAGAAAAGATCAAGTGTGAAGTACAAAGATAATTCCGTTGGTCATGGTCCTCTGACGTAATCATAGTGTTGAAGATGCAACTTGGGAACGAGAAGATGAGATCAGAAAGAAATACTGGCACTTATTCGACTAATGAGGTAAGAATAAGTTTGGGGACAAGCTTCTTAAAAGGGAGGGAGAAATGTAACACCCGTACTTGAAAAAGAAGATTAATGTGGTATTAGTGTGTGTTAATTAATGATAATTAATGCATAAGATGGTTTAAGGTGGGGTTATGAACTCACATGTGAAAAGATGTTTAAATGCGGACACAGATAAAAGTCCTATGAAAGGCAGGACTAGTATAAAAATGGGGCCCAATGAGGGTTTAGTTAGAATAATTTGTATTTAGATGTTATTATATGTTTATATGAATACTTGTTTAAATATTTAAAGATATTATTATGTCATATGTGTTGGGTTTGTGCCCTCAAACCATTACTTTATATAGGAGACATTGACATTTTAATATATGGATATCAGCTTTACATTTTGTTATGTATGTTTCTTTCATGAGATGATTGTTATCCTTAAGTATCATAGTAAGTAATTCGTGTATGTATGAGATACATACAAGTGAGATATGAATTGCTATTCTTTGTTACTTAGAACATGTCACAGTGGATGTTGAGACTAGGATATCTCATCAGGTTTACACTGTAGCATGATTAACTACCATTGGATGGAGTGATCAATCTCAAATCACTAGAGTGTAACTCTTAGTTAATATGCTAGTGCTTATAGTGCATTGACGGACCTGAGTTTCCTATTGACGCTCAAGGCTGTCAATCAGTCGATAGGAACTCATAACTTGTGTAAGGTACGTGTTCTCAATCTTGAGATGATTATGAACACAGACTGTGGATATGACTGCTTTGACTTACCAATCAGTGAGGTCTATAGAAGATCAACACCTGGATATCTTGGGTATGTCATATTCATAGGGTTGTGAACATATATTGTCAAGACAGAATCTACCCTCTGTTTCAGAGTAAGCATTCCCTTGAGAATGTCACCAAGTAGATTACTGAGTACTGCAGTCTTGTTGATAAGAGTTATCAACATGTTTGGTAATCATGAGAGGTGAATGGGACTCAAGGATTATAAGAAGTAATCATGATTCAGGTTGACAGTAACTGTTTATCCGACTACCTGAATATGATTGCGAATGCTGACGGTAGAGGGACATTAGTACAACATACAAGTCTAGTTATCGCTTCGGATATGTTCTTTTGCGTTGGAGTTCAGTTATCGTTTTATAGTGGAGTAAACGTTAACTGATCAGTCGATTAATTTGCTGATCAAAGAGTTTGGTCATGGGAGTTAATCAACTGATCTGAGCCAACAATAAAGAGCCTAGGATGTCCCACTCTTAGCTCCGCTAGGATGCTTGGAAAGGCAAATGAGGATGATGTCAAGACAGGTTCGATCGATTGAAGTTGTCTCGATCGATTGAAGTCTAGACAGGTTCGATCGATTGAAGATAGTTCGATCGATCGACTGTTCGATCGATCGAAACCACTTCGATAGCTCGAGAGCTAGGTCGGTTCTGGGAATCTATAAATAGGGCAGCTGCGTTCTGGAAAAGTGGTTCGTCGTTTTGAACGTCAGAAGCTGCAGAAACTGTTTTGGAGCCCCAAAACCTTCTGTATCCTCTCCATTAGGGTTCCCACCAACCCTAGCCCTTCCTGCGAACATCCATAGGAGTCATAAGAGTGAAGACCATCTAGTGGAGGCTGCTGGAAGTCAGAGATTTCAGAATTGGGTTCAAGACAGTAAGGTATAATTCTTGTCCCCTCTTGTGCGCATCTATAGAGTTGATGGGTAGTAGACCCGGGCATGCCAATTAAGTTTTATAACTTGATTTTTCCGCTGCGCGTTTAAACTTAGAACTTAAACCGGTTTTTCCAACAATATGATAGGTAAATGGGACCAGTTTGGGTACCCATATAAGGGCATATTTGAATATGGTTCATAATTGGTAGGTTAATAGCAATCTCACATTATATATGGGACCACATTTGGGACCCATGCTGGACTTAGATTAAATCCATAAAGAAAAGGTGGGTAGTTAATGTAATTAACATGGGGGTTTCATAATAAAGCTAAAAAAAACTAGGGGGAGGTAAACGGAAATAATGCAAATTGTGCCAACACATATGAATGTAAGTATATGTGTCTCATGGACACAATTCACAGCTGGGTTTTACAGAAAAGAGAGAGACAAGAGCTTCAGCAAAGACGACGGGGGTTTCCGATGACATTTTTTGCCATATCTTCGCCGTCCGACGATCGTTTTGCGAATCGAGACCATTTTTGGACTCGTGGAGGTAAGAGGATCACATGTACGTCCTTCATTTTCATTTCCAGTAACGTTTTTCCGATGACCATTCTTGGGTGTTGACTTTCAGTGTATCAAAACTATGTAGAATTAACACCGGTAGGATTTGAGTTGAAAATTTGCTAGAGGTTGGGAATTCTAGACTTAATTTGCTAGTAAATCGAAGAAGTAGGTGTTCTAATCCCTAAATTGGGTGTTTAGTTATGTTAATGTGATAGTTGCTATTAATAGTTGCTTAACTCATGTCTATGTGAATATATGTTGATGAATTTAAGAAAAATATGCCAATTAAGTTAAAGTTTCCATGTTATATGCTTAGTTGCTTTTATGCTTATGTGGATCAAAGAGAAGTCAAGTAGTGGTCACCATTTATAGGTCCCATATGTAAGGGATAGGAAGCCTTCAAGGGAAAGGAAGTGGTGACGACCACAATGATAAAACGGTGACGCCTTTGGGGTCACAAGAGAGTGTGATACGCTATATGCAACAAAAGAATGAGAAGTTCCGGGGTGAGAAGGACCCGGGGGTGGTGGTTGTAGTTGTTTGACTTTTCGGAGATCAATTTGTTGATGTTATGATGATTGTTGCATTTACATACTTAGCATTCCAATAGCATAATTAGTTCTCTCACTAAGCGAAATCTTAAACGAAAATATATTTTCTGTTGTGGTTATTGAATAACCATCGTAGGTATCGAACATGAGAATGAGAGAAATGATCTGTGCGACGGGTTGGGCTTGGGAGTTGTAAATATGTGTGGTCGTGTCCATATGCTTAGATGATTCTAATTTCAAATATAACTTTTTTACTAGGGATGTTAGGAATAGTTTGTGTTTTAGGGAGTTCTTGTAATATGTCAAGTGGATTTAATGTTCGTTATATGTCTTTGTGATGTGGGTTGTTTTAGCACCTCATAAGTGATGTATGTTTGGAGGGAACTTGAAAGGAATTTAGTAACTTTTGAATGTTAAACTAAACCTGACTTCTCTTTGTTGAAAGATTATGCATATATAGGGCAAAATGTGGATTTTGGCAGCAAATTCATGATCCTAGGAATGAATTTATGAGTTTGGTGATTGTAGCATGCTTAGATATCTTGTGTTTGGAAATGCTTTTATGATGGTTTTTGATGTTCTCACAAAGTATGGTTGAGTTTGGCTATGTTTTGAATTGGGAAACACATAGTTTTTAACTGCAGAAACACATTTTGCAGAACCCCAGATCGATCAGGGTTAAAGGACGGATCGATTCGGACCTCTTGGGGGACACTCTGCGGGAAACTGCTTAAATCGGATCGATCTGACTTAAAGGACGGATCGATCCGCGTACAAAATTTCAGACCGTCAACTTTTACGGAAACGTGCATATCTCTTTCTAGAAAACTCAAATTCGTGTGTCGTTTTTTTGCGTTGGAACCGGGACTCAAAAATCTATCTTTTGGTGTAAAATTTGGTTATACTTTATTAATGACAATTTTGCCCTTGGGACTATTTTGTGTCAATGAAGTTCTTTTATGTTATCTAATTCATGCTTATCTAGTAATTGGAGGTTGATTTGGTGTCTAGGCTTTGTTACATGTGTCCTAATCTACCCGAAGCAGGTTGGGGTGTGACAACTATAGAAGATTCCAATTTCTCATAGCTTTTATTTCCACGTTATTAAGAGTAAGGGTGTGTTTGATAACCCAATTAAGTGGTGAAAATAAAAATTCTCTACACTTAATTTTTTTCAGTGTGTTTGATAATGTACCACTTAATTGAAAAAAAAAATTCCACTGAAAATGTTAAGTGAAAAACTCTACTGAAATTAATCATTGAATGCAGTCTATTTTAGCTCTTGAAAAATTATTTTCAGTATTGCAAATACAAATCACTTAAAATTTTTCATACTTAAATTCAACACTTAATTTTCAGTTTTATCAAACACACCCTTAGATTTATTACATATACTATATTTAAGAGTTTAAATAACTTTAAAATTTTACAATTTTGTGAAAAATTCATGCTTACATACACTTTAGCGAACTTATGAAATTTCACAAAAGAAGTGAATTTCACAAAACTATTTTTGTAAAATTCGTAGTTTTATAAAATATTAAAATATAATTGCAAAGTACATATACAAGTGCAGAGACTTTTTATTAAAGTGATTTTTTTGTTGTACCTATATTTATACAAGAACCATAAAATGACTTTATCACTAACTAGCCATTTCCTATATCCATTAAATGGTAAATTGAGTTTTCTTTTTAAAGGTGTTGATACAAATAGAGATGCAAGATATGGACTCTTAATTACTCGTACTACCCCCATTTACCATTTAAAAGAGAAACGTCATATGTACAAACATTGCTTACTACTCTATTTTAAAATTTTTTTTTTTTTGATAGGAATGTTTACTACTCTAACTAATTACACAGTCATGCAATTATTAATTCAATTGACTAACATTTAGAAACGAAAATCAAGAGTTACAATTATATAGATTCATTTAAGGAAAGTGTAAATGAAAAGGTAAGAAAGATGATAGTTTTTTTTTTTTTTTTTTGATAAGGAGATGATAACTTCTATTAGTTACTTTTATAACTTTTTAATTGAATTAAATGATTTCTTAAAAAATATTGTGGTTATGACTCATGACATAGCATGATTCTATTGTGTGATATTAAAATATTATGTGCATGCAATTTGAACAAAGTTTTGGTGTTATATGCATCCAAAACAAATATGGCATAGAATGTTACATGTTCTTAAGGGCTGAAGTCTTATTTGAGTTGGCGACACTGATTCTGTAATATCCGCTCCCGTGATTACTCATTAATCATTATTTAGCATGCATTAATATACATATTTGGTGTTTACTAACACATGTTAAAGTGAGTTTTAACTCACTAATTGATTGTGGGTGTCCAGTTTGGGAACCCAATATTGGCCAATGTGACAGTCCCAAATTGGGACATGAGTTGAGAAAGTTCCATTGTAATGGAACAAAGTTGTGGAATCACCCTTATATGCTTAAGTGTTTATTTAGGCATATGTGAAATATTTATATGTTGTTTAGAATTTATTGTTTATCGTTAAGGACCAATTATGTGGTCATTTGGAATACCTAGGTGAGGACGAAATGAACACGTTAAATAATTAGTAGGCTAATTAGCAACTTCATATAATTATGTGGGGCCACTTACGGGGCCCACGTGAAACATAGACAAACACTTATTTAAGTTTGGGATAATTTTAAAGAGTTCTAACTAGCAGGGGTATAATTGCAAAACTTATAAAATATGGGGGAGGCTATAATAGAAACCCAAAGCTTGGGTCAATTGCCATGGGACATGTGTCCCATGACTCACCCAAGGTATTCATCATCTTCAACAAACAATGAATTAGATTTACAGAGAATTGACGGAAAATTCTCGACAACGATTGACGGCGGGTTCGACATCCAATTTTAATTCCGAGACCGGATTTGGACTCATAGAGGTGAGTTCTACGTTTTGGTACTGACTTGATTGAGTATAATCCTCGTATTTCTCGCGACCCATTTCGGAGCGGTAATCCGTAGTTTGTAGAATTCATGTAGGATTTGAAATCAGAGTAGACTTGAGCTTTAATTTCACAACTAGGAACGAATTGCAAAGAGGTAAGTCATTTTAATCTTGTTTTTGGATGAGATAAACGGTTATGTTCATATGGATGTTAATCACATGCCTATTTAGTTTAATTATCTATGTTTAACTATAATTTTGTGAAAAGCATGGTGATATATTTATGTGAATATGTTTAGTTGCCTATTTGGGTCAAAGGAAAGCTTGTATGAATCCGCCATAAGATTGTTCCGTGGTGAGGACCACTTGTTGCCGACAACGGCGTTAGACCACACGTGTGTGGCGTGGGTCATTGGCTTGTGCCATAGACTATTGGGGGAGTCACGGACTTGCGGGTAGTGGCGGAAGAAATACTTGCTTATCCGGAGATCATTTTATATGTTGAGTTGAATATAAACATTGATATGTCATCCGTGTACTTGATTGATATCTCTCACTAAGCATATAGCTTATATATTACAGTAGTTATTGAATAACCATTGCAGGTGGGCACGGCGGCGAGAATCCGGGGAGATGAACGTGGGGTTCGTAGTGGCGAGGAAGCTTGTAAATGTAGTAGCTTAATGTATATAGTTGTTTTGAGCAAAACTTATGGTTTGGTGTAACACTTGTAGTTTGTAGTAGATAACATGAGTTTTTGCTAAAACTTGGTGAGTTATGTAAGTTTTGGTTCAATCGCTCCAAGACTCGTGTAAATATTATAACCGGAGCTTAGAATGTTGTTGGTACCTTTCATGTTATATTAATATGGTTTGGAGCATGTTTGAATGGGTTTTGGTTTAAGAAGCATGTTTTGGTTGGTCTTGTGGTAATTGGGAGTATTTGGGAAAGATAGCATTTGCACATCTTGTCCAATGTTTATAATCATGTTAGTATTCCTTGGAAATGGTTTAAACATGGTTTTGAAATGTTTTTGGAAGTTCCTAAGTGGTTTGGTTTGGTTTGGGTGATGTTTGGACATGGATTGGTACTTAAGTTCATGAAAAAAATTGCTTGGGAGAAGTTGCTGCAGAATTTTTCTGCAGAAAAGCTCTTTGTCCGGTCGACCGGATATTTTAGACTCTCTGTCCGGTTAGCCGGCCTGGTGTTTTTGTCAAATAACTATGCTTTGTGTCATATTTTGGGCTAGGAAGCTCGGATTCGCAAGCCGTTTTCACTGTTGATTTTAGAATGAAAAATGTTATGTTTTGACTGGTTGTCTACAAATCAGGCTACAATTAATTGTAAATAGAAAAGGGTTAATTTTCAGTTACCGGGACAAAAAGAGTTTATTTTCCAAGGGGTTGGGGTAACAGCGCCACCGTATATGATATCGGCTATTCAGGCTGGGAAGTTATTGAAAAAAGGTTGTCAAGGATTTCTATGTACTGTAATTGATACACGTGTTACGGGGACTCGAGTTGAGGATATTTCAATAGTACGGGAGTTTCCAGATGTATTTCTTGAGGCTCTACCAGACGTGTTGATCAAGCAGGAGATTGAGTTTACTATTGAGGTAGCACCTGGATCACAACCGGTATCAAAGACACCATACAGAGTGGCACCCGTGGAACTGAAAGAGTTAAAGAACCAGTTACAAGAGTTGCTTGACAAGGGATTTATTCGACCTAGTGTTTCTTCGTGGGGAGCATCGATTTTATTTGTCAAGAAGAAAGACGGAACCATGCGAATGTGTATTGATTATCGAGATCTGAACAAGTTGACTATTAAAAACAAGTATCCATTACCGAGGATTGATGATTTGTTCAATCAGCTTCAAGGAGCTCAAGTTTTCTCAACGATTGACTTGAGATCGGGCTACCATCAGCTGAAAGTTAAGGAATAAGATGTGGAGAAGACAGCATTCAGGACTCGATACGGACATTATGAGTTTATGGTCATGCCGTTCGGAGTTACCAATGCACCCGCAACTTTTATGGATTTGATAAACCGAGAATTCAAAGAATACTTAGATGAATTTGTCATTATCTTCATTGACGATATTTTGGTCTACTCTAAAAGTGTTGAAGATCACGAGAAACAATTATGGTTGGAATTGCAACGACTTCGCGAGAAGAAGTTATTCGGTAAACTGCAGAAATGTGAGTTCTGGTTCACTGAGATAGCATTTTTGGGTCATGGAATTTCTAAAGCAGGTGTTTCAGTGGACCCGCAGAAAATTAAAGTTGTAGCCAATTGGAATCCACCGAAAAATGTGTCAGAAGTTCGAAGTTTCTTGGGTTTGGCAGGGTATTACTGAAGGTTTGTAGAGAATTTCTCAAGAATCGCAATGCCTATGACTCTGCTAATGAGAAAAGATGTTCCTTTTGTTTGGAGTTCCAAGTGTGAAGAAAGCTTCAAGGATTTGAAGACTAGACTTATGGCAGCACCGATATTGACGATTCCGTTGGGGATTGAGGGGTTTGTTGTATTTAGTGATGCTTCGCATCGAGGGTTAGGATGTGTACTAATGCAGAATGGTAAAGTAATTGCATATGCTTTACGACAACTGAGACCACACAAAACCAACTACCCAACACACGACCTGGAATTAGCGGCAGTAATCTTTGCCTTGAAGATTTGGAGGCATTATCTGTCACGCCCCGACGTAGCATAATACAGGAAAGCATTTAATTTCCTTTATGGACTCTTAGGTCGTGACAAGTGAGTATGACCAATTGTCCCTGCAACAAATAACTTAAACAACATTTCTAAAGGAGAGGATACTAATAAACATAAGCTTCAAAATTTAAAACTTACTAAACTATTACAACAGTCATAATCTTAGGCACAAACAGCCTTATTCAAATCTATCATAAAGTCTATTACAACTCCAAAATAAAAGACATAAGAAATATAAAGCAGCCTCCTGGAAAGTCCCCTGCCTCTAACTAGCATAGTCGAAATACCCTGGCTGCTCATGACCCTGAAAATCTGGACATACAGTCCAGGACGCATCAACGCCGTCAGCTTATGCAAGCTGGTGAGTAAAATAAACATGTGCTTGCAATGTATATATAAGCATATGATCAACAGTACAATATAAACTGATAGAACAATAGATTCAAGGTTCCAACTTCAACAAAAGTCACGGGGGAATATAGTAAGCAATAAATATTCGACCGTGCATGAACAATGTAACATCTCGTCTTTGTGACTCTTTTCTCTCAACAAGACTCGACTCAACCAACCATTACCTCAGATACCAGGAATAATATCCGATCGATATCTGAGCCGATCACGACCAACCATCACTTCGAATACCAGGAATAATATCCGATCGATATCCGAAACGAGCGCCTTAGATACCAGGAATAATATCCGATCGATATCTAAACCGTGACTCAATACCATCGCTTCGAATACCAGGAATAATATCCGATCGATATCCGAAACGAGCGCCTTAGATACCAGGAATAATATCCAATCGATATCTAAGCCGTAACTCAATACCATCGCTTCGGATACCGGGAATAATATCCGATCGATATCCGAAACGAGCGCCTTAGATACCAGGAATAATATCCGATCGATATCTAAGCCGTAACTCAATACCATCACTTCGGATACCAGGAATAATATCCGATCGATATCTGAAACGAGCACCTTAGATACCAGGAATAATATCCGATCGATATCTAAACCGTAACTCAATACCATCGCTTCGGATACCAAGAATAATATCCGATTGATATCCGAAACGAGCGCCTTAGATACCAGGAATAATATCCGATCGATATCTAAGCCGTACACAACACTGTCGCCTCCAATACCAGGAATAATATCGCTCGATATTGAGGTCGACCACCAGACCGCCACTCTCTACTCTTTTTCCACGCTTTCTCACACACCATGCATGTCGACTCCACCTCGACCCTATCATGCATGTCAATGTCCATGAAATTGTAACACCAAAACAAACTACGAGAAATCAAGTCCTTTTTTTATCCTTCTTTATTAACAAGGTACAATGTACTTTCGAATAATTGAGTTAGCACCCATGATCTAAACTATCAAGTCATCATATATGAAACAAGAGGTGAATTCATCAAAAACTACATTAATACGCTTTTACAGCTACTAGTACACAAGCATATCCACTTTGAAGCAATGCCCTTAAAAATAAGTCATAATTTTTATAGGTGAATTACACATCAAAAGAAAGGTCTTTGAGTCTAGTTTCCAATGCTTCGAACGGTGCGCGTTTTCGAGTTTTCTAGAGGAAATTATGGCCGTTTTAGTAAAAGTCGTCAGTGCTGAAACATGTCAATCGATTGGCAAAAGTGTCAATCGATTGGATGACATGTCAATCGATTGGAACACATGTCAATCGATTGGAACATATATCAATCGATTGGAACCCATACCAATCGATTGGTATCAACAGTTTCTCCCCTGTTACGAATTTGAAGCCTGTTTTTGACCCATTTCTCAATTCTGCTTCAACCAAGACATGTAATATATGGATTTCTTCGTTTTTTTGCAAGGATTATGAATACGCGATCAGTTTTAACTAATTTCAATCGTAGCTCTCGGATTTCACATAAAACCGAGGGGTGACAAAACTTTAAATCAATGATACATCGTGATACGGATGAATTAAGCCGTAGTATTCGAACCGTAGCTTATTGGGACTAAGATCTTTCATTCCCAATTCACGGAATTGATTTTGGTTAACTTTTATAAAACTCCAATTTTCAAAGTTTCAATGGTGGACACATATATATACACATATACACACATACATATACTGAAATATACATATATTTACATGGCGAGTGAATTTATAATACTCACAGAGGGAAAATATACAGAGAATTTGAGACCGAGAATTTCCGCCGTCGATTCCGTCGTTTGAATTCTCCTCTGTTCTTGGTTTGATATATCAATAGATATAACTATATGTATGTATATAATATATAATCTGTGTGTATGTTATCTCTTGAGAGAGTAAGAAAAAGATTGAATTGGGAGAGTTTGAGAGTTTTGTAAGGGAGAGAAACGAGGGACAGTGAGTGAGAATGAGAGAGAGATGAGTGATATAGCAAACATATATACTGTATAAAAGATTTGGGCTCCAAGCAATGACCGGATTTCATCTGGTGAGGTTGAGCTCACGTGCTCCCTCACCCAAGACGCGGTATAAGGCGTAGATTTAAAACAAAACTGGTATTATCCGGTTGAAATAAAAATACAAAAAATTATATTAGTGTAGGAAATAAATTCCCCGTTTATACAAAAATATAGATATTGTTTTTAAAACCATAAAAAGCATTTCTATATTTAAGAAAATTACGGTTTGACCCCCAAATACATATCTCAAATAGAAATTAAATAGAAATAAATATTTATTAATGGAAAAGAAATACAGGGTGTTACATTATCTATACGGGGAACGGTGTAAAATTTATACAGATCACAAGAGCTTGAAGTATATATTTACTCAGAGAGACTTGAATATGAGGTAGAGACGGTGGTTGGAGTTGATGAAAGATTACGATTTATCGATTCAATATCATCCGGGGAAGGCCAACGTGGTTGCCGATGCATTGAGCCGAAAGTCAACAAGAAACTTAGCTTATGTTGTGACTTCTCAAGAGAAGCTGATTCGTGAAATGGAGCAATTAAAACTTGAAGTAATTCCAAGAACTGAGGAAGCTTTGATGGCGGCTATTATAACACAACCAACACTTGTGGATGAGATTAGAATGAAATAACTTCAAGACCCAAACTTGAGGAAGATTTGTGACAGAATACCTGAAGGTAAACAACCAGATTTCACTTATGTAGATGGTGTATTGAAATACATGAATCGAATTCGTGTACCCAATGTTAATGGGACTAAAGAGATGATTCTAGAGGAGGCACACAATATTAATATTCTATTCATCCGGGGGAATACCAAAATGTATCGTGATCTATGAGAGAACTATTGGTGGTTTGGAATGAAACGAGAAATAGCCGAACACGTGGCAAAATGTATGGTATGTCAAAGAGTAAAAGCAGAGCAACAACGATCGGCGGGGTTGTTACAACCATTGTCAGTACCGGAATGGAAATGGGAGAACATCACGATGGATTTTGTAGCAGGTTTACCAAAATCTAGAAGATCAAATGATAGTATTTGGGTAATCGTTGATTGGTTAACCAAGTCTGCGCATTTCCTAGCAGTAAAGATGAATGATCCGATGAAGTTGGCGGAGTTATATGTTCAGGAAATTGTAAGGCTTCATGGAGTTCCAGTATCTATTATATCTGATAGAGGTAGTAGATTTACATCAAGATTTTGGAAGGGCTTACAAGAGGCTATGGGAACAAAGTTGAATTTTAGCACAACTTTCCATCCGCAGACTGACGGACAATCAGAGCGGGTAATTCAGATATTAGAAGATATGCTTAGATTATGTGTTCTAGATTTTAAAGGTGATTGGGAGCAACACTTGTCATTAGCTGAATTTACTTATAATAATAGTTTCCAATCCAGCATTGGGATGACACCTTTTGAGTCTTTATATGGACGTAGATGTTGTTCGCCGATTTGTTGGACTGAGGTAGGAGCACGGAAATTGTTGGAACCTGAGATAGTTCAGCAGACCATTGAGAAAGTTAAGTTGATATAGCAACGGTTACAAACAGCTCAAAGTCGTTACAAGATCTACGCGGATTTGAAAAGAGACTAATAGAGTTTGAAGTTGGTGATTACGTATTTCTAAAAGTGTCACCGACCAAATGAATTGTGAGGTTTGGGAAACGTGGAAAACTAAATCCGAGGTACGTTGGACCGTTTGAGATTATTGGTAGAGTTGGACTAGTGGCATACCGGTTAGAGCTACCACAAAAATGGAGAATGAACATAATGTATTCCACGTATCAATGTTGCGACGTTGTGTGTCAGATTCACGTTATATAATCACAACAGAACCGTTGGAAATTAGAGAAGACTTGACCTACGTAGAACATCCAATGAGAATTCTCGATGAAAAAGTTCAAGTTCTGAGAACCAAGTCTATTCCATTGGTTATGGTTTTGTGGCGGAATCACTCCGTAGAAGAGGCTACGTGGGAACGAGAAGATGAGATGCGTGAGAAGTACCTATTCCAATTTGAAACTTGAGGTACTTTAAGTTTGGGGATAAACTTCTTTTAAGGAGGGGAGAGATGTAACACCCGCTCCCGCGATTACTCGTTAATCATTATTTAGCATGCATTAACATACATATTTGGTGTTTACTAACACATGTTAAAGTGAGTTTTAACTCACCAGTTAATTGTGGGTGTCCAGTTTGGGAACCCAATATTGGCCAATGTGGCAGTCCCAAATTGGGACATAAGTTGAGAAAGTTCCATTGTGATGGGACAAAGTTCTGGAATCACCCTTATATGCTTAAATGTTTATTAAGGCATATGTGAAATATTTATATGTTGTTTAGAATTTATTGTTTATCGTTAGGGACCAATTATGTGGTCATTTGGAATACCTTGGTGAGGACGAAATGAACACGTTAAATAATTAGTAGGCTAATTAGCAACTTCATATAATCATGTGAGATCACTTACGGGACCCACGCGAAACATAGACAAACACCTATTTAAGTTTGGGATAATTTTAAAGAGTTCTAACTAGCAGGGGTATAATTGCAAAACTTATAAAATATGGGGGAGGCTATAATAGAAACCCAAAGCTTGGGTCACATGCCATGGGACATGTGTCCCATGACTCACCCAAGGTAGTCATCATCTTCAACAAACAATGAATTGGATTTACAGAGAATTGATGGAAAATTCTCGACGACGGAAATTCGACGACGCTCTCGACGACGATGACAGCGGGTTCGACATCCAATTTTAATTCCGAGACTGGTTTTGGACTCGTAGAGGTGAGTTCTACGTTTTGGTATTGACTTGATTGAGTATAATCGTCGTATTTCTCGCGACCCATTTCGGAGCGATAATCCGTAGTTTGTCGAATTCATGTAGGATTTGAAACCGGAGTAGATTTGAGCTTTAATTTCACAACTATGAACGAATTGCAAAGAGGTGAGTGATTTCAATCTTGTTTTTGGATGAGATAAATAGCTATGTTCATATGGATGTTAATCACATGCCTATTTAGTTTAATTATCCATGTTTAGCTATAATTTTGTGAAAAGTATGGTGATATGTTTATGTGAGCATGTTTAGTTGCCTATTTGGGTCAAAGGAAAGCTTGGATGAATCCGCCATGAGATTGTTCCGTGGTGACGATCACTTGTTTTCGACAACGACATTAGACCGCACGTGTGTGGCGTGGGTCATTGGCTTGTGCCGTGAACTATTGAGGGAGTTACGGACTTGCGGGTAGTGGCGCAAGAAATACTTGCTTATCCGGAGATCATTTTATATGTTGAGTTGAATATAAACATTGATATGTAATCCGTGTGCTTGATTGATATCTCTCACTAAGCATATAGATTATATATTATAGTGGTTATTGAATAACCATTGTAAGTGAGCACGGCGGCGAGATTTCGGGGAGATGAACGTGGGGTTCGTAGTGACGAGGAAGCTTGTAAATTTAGTAGCTTCATGTATATAGTTGTTTTGAGCAAAACTTATGGTTTAGTGTAACACTTGTAGTTTGTAGTAGATAACATGAGTTTGTGCTAAAACTTGGTGAGTTATGTTAGTTTTGGATTAATCGCTCCAAGACTCGTGTATATGTTATAACTGGAGCTTTGAATGTTGTTGGTACCTTTCATGTTATATTAATATGGTTTGGAGCATGTCTGAATGTGTTTGGTTTAAGAAGAATGTTTTGGTTGGTCTTGTGGTAATTGGGAGTATTTGGGAAAGATAGTATTTGCACATCTTGTCCAATGTTTATAATCATGTTAGTATTCCTTGAAAATGGTTTGAAATGGTTTAAACATGGTTTTGAAATGTTTTTGGAAGTTCCTAAGTGGTTTGGTTTGGTTTGGGTGATATTTGGACAATGTTTGGTAATTAAGTTCATGAAAAAAACTGCTTGGGAGAAGTTGCTGCAGAATTTTTCTGCAGAAAAGCTCTCTGTCCGGTCGACCGGATATTTTAAACTCTCTGTCCGGTCAGCCTCCCAGGTGTTTTTGTCAAATAACTATGCTTTGTGTCATATTTTGGACTAGGAAGCTCGGATTCGCAAGCCGTTTTCACCGTTGAATTTAGAATGAAAAATGTTATGTTTTGACATTGAGCTTGACTAAAATTTCAAAAAGACCATTTTGCCCTTAGGCTTGTTTGTCTTATTCAAAGGTTTATTTGTGCTTTGATTTCTTTCTTTCTTTCTTTTTTTTGTTCCTAACTTGGTGTCTGAAGGCCTTGGTGGCGTGTCACGTGTCCTAGGTTCACATGTGTAGATCCAGGGCGTGACAATTATTCCCATGACTTAGGTGCATGTTCGAGTTTCCCCCCTCCATAGTAATAAAATACTGGCTACTAGTGTCTCACTTGTTTTTTCTTCTTCTCATTTTTTTATTTATTTTATTTAGATGTGAATATGATATTTATTATATGCAATATCAACTTGGATTAAATTAATTTTCATGTGTATGTAGATTTAAAATGTTTTTTCCTTTCATCTCAAGAGCATTTATATAGGGTTTGTCACGCCCTGGAGCAGCATAAATAGAGAAAAATAAATTTCCTTTATGGGTCCATAGGGAATGACGGGTGAAGTCACATGATTGTCCACACCACGCAGTACTAAGCAACAAGAAGTAATAGTGTAACAGGAATGAAGTCTAGGTTCTGATCACAACGTAACATAAAGTCAACAGAAGTTACTAACTATTACATATCAGAGTCTTGAACCAAATATAAAGCAGCGGAAGTACAAATGTCAAGGCAACATATGCCTGACTACAAAAAGATTCTAAAACGGTAAAGACAACCAGCTACAATTCTAGTCTAGTCTTCAGTTGGCATAAAGGTAGTCCTCGGCGTAGTAGTCTTCTTCAGTCTGACCTTCGTCAGGGAAATCCTCCACAGAGACTCCGTCACCGGCATAGTAGTCCTCTCCTGCAGGCCCTTCACCTGTACAGTCATAACCAGGGTGCGCTGGAACGTAGAAATGTCCAGCGGCATAAACGCCGTCAGCTTAATGAAAGCCGAGTGAGTTAGATACTAACAGGGTATCAACTATTGAAGTTATTACAAGTTATAAGCCGTAACCAAATTAGAATTCTGTAAGGGTGACTCCTTTAATCAAATCGATGATCCGATTACTAATGTTTTACTTATTATAAGACCGATAACGCGTCTTGATAGGGGAACAGACTCGACAGTAGTTCAACTCTATATGTCACGCCCCGACGTAGCATAATTCAGGAAAGCATTTAATTTCCTTTATGGACTCGTAGGTCGTGACAAGTGAGTATGACCAATTGTCCCTGCAACAAATAACTTAACAAACATTTCTAGAGCAAAGGATACTAATAAACATAAGCTCTGAAATTTAAAACTTACTAAACTATTACATAAGTCAATGTCTTAGGCACAAAACGCCCTTATTCAAAAGCTATTCTCCAGTCTATTACAACTTCAGAAAATGAAAGACATAGGAAAATAATAAGCAGCCTCCTGGAAAGTTCCCTGCCTCTAACTAGCATAGTCGAAGTACCCTGGCTGCTCCTGCCCCTGAAAATCTGGACATACAGTCCAGGACGCATCAACGCCGTCAGCTTATGAAAGCTGGTGAGTAAAATAAACAAGTGCTCGCAATGTATATATAAGCAAATAAACAACGGTACCATTTAACTTTAACAGTAATATATTCAAGGTTCCAATTCCAACATAATCACGGGGGAATATAGTAATAAATAAATACGAAATTGTACATGAATTGTGAAACATCTTATTTTGCCAATTCTTTCCTTTAGAACAATCCACTTAAATCAATACATTATTTCAGCTACCAGAAGTAATAAGTATTCAGTCATCCAATTCACACACTACACTATCGCCTCCAATACCAGGAATACTATCCGATCAGTATTGAAGTCACACACCACACTACTGCCTCAGATACCAGGAATACTATCCGATCGATATCTAGACTGATCACAACCAACCATCGCTCCGGATATCAGGAATACTATCCGATCAATATCCGAAACGCGCGCCTTAGATACCAGGAATACTATCCGATCGATATCTAAGTCGTACACAACACTATCACCATCGCTTCGGATATCAGGAATACTATCCGATCAATATCCGAAACGCGCGCCTTAGATACCAAGAATACTATCCGATCGATATCTAAGTCGTACACGACACTGTCGCCTCCAATACCAGGAATACTATCCGATCGATATTGAGGTCGCACACCAGACCGCTACTCTTTACTCTTTTCACGCTTCTCACACACATGCATGTTGACACAACCTCAACCCTAATATGTATGTCAATGTTTCATAAATAATACCATTAATAAATCACAAAGCCGGATAATCGTACGAGCATAAAATTTCTGCCTAAGTTGTTCTTGTTTCGTACAATCATTAAAACATAGATCTTTAAAACAATATTTTTGCCAAACAGTTCTTTGAAATCTCCAAAAACATTTTCCAAACAGTCCCTTACCAAAAATCACACAAACTGTCAAAACTGCCACCTCGCGCGAGCGGATCGCGCGAGCGAGGGGGAGGGCAGATCGCGCGAGCGGATCGCGCGCGCGAGGGGGGGGGGAAAGGTCCGCGCGAGCGGGCCGCGCGAGCGAGCCTCGCGCGAGCGGGTCGCGCGCGCGAGTTCTTGCAGAATGTCGTCTTCTTCGTTTTCTCCCCTGTTTCTGGTTTTGGACTGAAATTTACCCAGTTTCAGATTCTGTTCGTACCAAGACAAGTGATATATGGTTCTTCTCGGTTTTCCGCGTAGATTAAGAATACGCGATCAATTTTAACTAATACGGATTATATCTCTCAATATTCGCGATTAAAGAGAGGGTGTCAAAACTTTAAATCAACCGTTCGTCGCGATACGGATGAATTAAGTCGTAGGATTCGAACCGTAGCCTATTGGCATCGATATCTTTCATTCCCAATTTACAGAATCGATTTTGGTTACGATTTCTAAAACTTCAATTTCCAAGCTTTAATGGTGTATTGATATATATACACCTATACACACATATATACACTGAAATACACATATATAGACATTGAGAGTGAGTTTAAATTACTCACAGAGGCTAATTACACAGAGAATTTGAGACCGAGAGTTTCCGTCGTCGAATTCCGTCGTCCAACTCTACTCCTCCGTCTTCCTCTCTTGATATATATATATATATATGTCTGTGTATGTGACTGAATATATATGTATATAATCTGTATGTGTGTGTTGTGTGATGATCTTTGAGAGATTGAGAGAGGTTGAGAGAATTTGAGAGAGGTTGAGAGTAAGAGATGAGAGACTGTGAGTGAGTGATTGAGAGAGAGAGACACCAACGTATATACTGATATATGATTGGGCTCCAAGCTATGGGCGGATTTCGCCCGGTGTGGTTGAGCTCACGTGCTCCCACACCCCAAACGCGGTATAAGGCGCAGACTAAATCATAAACTGGTATTTTCTGGTTTAAAATAAAATACAGAAAATTATACTAATGTAGGAATTAAATTCCCAGTTTATACAAAATATAGATATCGATTTTGAAACCATAGAGAGTATTTTGGAAATTACAGTTTGACCCCAGATAAATATTTATAAATAAAAATTAAATCAACTACTCATGAAAATAAAATGCAATATTTATTTGTTAGTGATAATAAAATACAGGGCGTTACACCATAACACACCATTGCTCATCCACCGCTTTTAAGAACATATGCACAGTTTACCGCATGTCATGGATACCACGTTAGTCCATCCCCCGCTTTTAAGAACATATGCACAGTCCACCGCATGTCAGGGATATAACGCTTTAAACAACAGTACATCATTCTATGCCACGACTTAGCGACGTCTACCAGTGATCACGGTCCACCGCATGTCATAGACACCTTCGTCTGTCTACCGCTTTTAAGAACATATGATTAGATCATCTGGCTATCTTAGGGCAAATGGTCCGGTTCACCGCAAGTCATAGACACCTTCGTCTGTCTACCGCTTTTAAGAACATATGATCGACCAAAGCCCGCCCACGCAAGATTCCCGAATCTTAGCAAACCTACTTAAGTTCAACTCTATTACCGATACATGACAATCCCAACGTGGCCCGACTACTTGGAATGAAATGAACGTTAACTCCAAAGGATTCACGACAATTCCGTTATCTAACATCATAAATATTATCCGATAGTTTTGTTATTACTACGATCCTATGCCGCATTAACTCATTATCAGGTCTGTATTATAGTAATAAAGCATGCTGGGGATTACTGAGCAGTAAATAAACAACTAAACAGTTATTACATTAACTAAATAAGTAAAACAGTAAACTGTAACTTCCAATCGATTGATATAGATGTCAATCGATTGGTATAAAAGTAGTGTCAATCGATTGGTATAAAATGTCAATCGATTGAGACCTGAAAGATGTCAATCGATTGATATAGTGTCAATCGATTGACACTTCGTCTTCTTCACAGAGAAGACTGCTCAACACATATAAACGGGAAATACAAGGTTTCTTCTCCATTTCTTCATTCAAAACATGTTCTAACATCAATGTAAGGCTACCAAGTGAGTTTAGAACTCACCTAGGCGTTAAGGGTGTGTTTGGGAATGTTTTGAAGCTTGAGCTTCAATGGTGGTCTCCCTCTTCTCTCTTTCCTCTGCTCTCTGCCTTCTCTCTTTTCTTTCTCCTTCTTTTCTTCTTCTTTCTGACCTTCTTCTTCTTCTTCTCAGTCCATCTGTGTGTGTGGGTGAGTAAATATATGTATATATGTGAGTATATATATATGAGTGTATATATATATATATAAACACACACCAAAACCCTCCCTCTCACTCTCTCTGATTTCAGCAACCAGAATACGCCCAAAATGGGCTGGTATATATAAGGAGAGAGTGTTCACGTGGCTTCTCCCCAGCCAGAGCAAAAGAATCTGCCCAGCTACCTCCAATCGATTGACATCAGTGTCAATCGATTGATACAATCAATCGATTGAGATAAGTTCAATCGATTGGAACAATCAATCGATTGAGATAAAGTTCAATCGATTGGTATATAAAATATACCAAGGGTAAGGCCAAGCTCATACAAGTATTCAAAGAAACATACAAGGTCTTAGTTATATAATATATTTCAAAATACAGGGTATTACAGTCTAATACTCTAACACTCTTCTAATTTCTGCAAAGATAGCCTTTTAGACAATTTCCATTGGGTACATGTTCAAATTGTCCTACAAAGTATAATGACCAAAAGTGAGACTAAGGATTCCATTCCACCGCTAGGTAATTTCGATTTCCAATTTCATGGGATGAGAGTAACTCTACTTGTGTAGTGCATAAAAAAAAAATGATAATAATAATGACCAAAAAGTGCAAAGCTAAGTCTAAAGTCGGGCAGAAAACTTTACTATAATTTGTGTATTAAACTACTAATTATAATTTCATGCCATTGTCACCACAACTCTAAATTTTAGAAGTAATTTTGGTAAGCCATAGTCTCAACTTTCAAGGCATGTGGTTTTGTGTGTAACTATCTAAACAAAATTTAGGATGGAATCTAGGTATGGTTGTTATAATAAAATAATATTTATTTGTGAAAATATTCTAGTATGTTTAGCAAAAGAGTCCTTTAGACACTTCCAGCTTTCCTTTTGGAATTAGTTCACTGCAATTTTTTTTATATAAAAAAAAATTATATTTTTAGACAATAGGAAAGTTCAGTCATAAAGTATGCGAACAAATTTATTATTTTAATAACTAATTTGTTTTTTTGTTTTTTTATTTTATTTTATTTTTAGAGTAAATTCTCTCATATTGGAAAAGATGAAAGTGAAAACTAAAAATAAAAAACCGTTAGCGTGCTCTAATTGTTTGGTCTAAACATACTTTTGCTTTTGGGAGCCAAAATGTATTTGTCATCTTGTTTGGATAAATTTTAGGAAGTAAGTACCTTTGAGTTTCAAAGTCATATTTCTACAAAGCAAGTCTAAAAGTGTGCATCAGTCCAAACATGAGGCCATGAGCATATTTATGATGCAAGGAGCATATTTATATTTTAATGGTCTCTCTGTCTTTTTTTTTTTTTTTTTTTTTTATGGTGCCTTTGTAATTGAGACTTCTGCTTCTGCCTAAATGAAAAAAGACGAACCCAATCCCAACTACCTGAATGATGTAAATGTATTACTTATACTAAAATATCCCTAAAAGAGAACTTGATTTTTTAAAGTTAGAAATAGATCATTGGTCACTGAATGAAAGTATTTTGAGATTGTATTAGGAATATCTACACCCTTACATCTTCAAATTGGAAATTCATTTCTTAAAATCTTCATGACCAAATTTTTTTCCACAAATTAATTCAAAATTTATCAAACAACACCTCATAAACTCCTAACAATTGCATGTGGTTGTCATTGTCATGGTCATCATACCTTTGAATTTTCCTTCTCCTTTTTATTTTTTTAAAATTTTTTTTTTTTATTATTTTTTTTACAGCGAGAGTAATATTTCATTAAAAGCAGATTCCAAAAGAAACCGGTATAAACATACAGAAGTAAGAAAATACATGAATAATAAGCAAAGTAAACTTCTAAGTTGCGTTGCAAATCCCCCCAATCCCTTATGATACTGTTTGTGGCGTAGCTTGAGACTGAGCAGGCTATGGGAGAAAGCTGCTAAAAGGACCCACGATATAGATCACTCTGAAAAAATCACCATGATTGTGTAAAGGCCACACCAAAATACCAGATCTAACGAAAAATGTCAGATCTAACCACAAAAAAATGAGATGAAGAGATCTATTGTAATACCCGTACCCAGAAAATGGAAGTTATATTTATTTTTTATGCATTAATTAGTATAATTAATTGCATGTGATATTTGGGTAAGTTCCAGTTACCCCAATGTGATCATATATGTGACCTATATATGTAGGAATATCATTGGGAGTACCTAGAGCTAGTTTTACGAAGAAATTTGAGAATTCATAGCTTATATTGGACTTATTCGTGAGGTGAGTGTCCTAATCCCAAAATTGGATATTTAATGTTATTTATTTGTTAATGAATGATTAAATTGTTTAATTGTGATTAAGTAGAAAATTATGTAATTAATTATTATTTAAAAACATGTCCAAAAATGATAAAATTGCCATGTTGACATGTTGAGTTGCTTATGTGCTTATCTGGGTCAAAGGGTATCAAGTAACAATCACCATTAGTTAGCCCATATATAAGGGACAGAGAGATGTTGAAATCCTTAGAGAAAAGGGGATAGTGGTGACGACCACATGAATGAATGGACTACGGTCACAAATGAATGTGTGTGATTTCGCTATATGCGACAGATAAAGTGAGAATGACCCAGAATTAAGGGTCCAGAACGATGGTGGTTGATTACTTGACACGTCTGAGACCATTTATTATTGTGATTGCATAATTGGTGGTATGATTCATTAAATATTCCAAATTGCATGATTAGTACCACGTACTCACTAAGCGAAAACTTATTCGATATTTGTGGCTAATGACCACGCAGGTACGGACGAGCATCACAGTGAGAAGCGTTGAGCTGTGGAAATTTTAGGATAGCTCGAGAGTAATGGTTAATGTTTAATATGTTCATATGTAATTGAGTTTAGACGAGTAATTATATTCTTAGAGTTTGGTTTTTTAAAGATAAGTTTATGTTTTAGTATTTATATTTAATCCTTGTAATATAAATTGTGGATTGAAGTTTTGAAAGTATTTCCAAGTGTTTTGTTGATATTTGATGTTTTAAATTCTTGTTTAACAGGGGAAATGGTGCCGTAATAGGGGGAACTCTGTCCGAGTACCATTCGAAAATTTTAAAACTTTATTTTATTTCTTTTATTTATTTTGTTTGATTAAGAGCTATTTTACCCCTAGTATTTTATTCAAAATATGATGTTTGGAACATTAAAAAAAATAATAATAATTATTTGGTCCTTATTGACTTTATTACACAAGTTCTAACCCACGGGAGCGGGTTGGGGTGTGACATCTATTGAGAGAGAACTCATACCAATCAAAATAGAAACACTAAAATCCCTCAGAGGGTCAAACAATACAAAGGGTAAGTGCTTTCCTGTGGATGAATAGCCCCTGAAAAAGCTTTGCTTAGAGGTGTTGTTTTTTAGAGAGAGAGAGAGGTGTTCGATACAATTAGGGCCTGTTTGGTTGTCCTTGAATGAAATAATTCTATTCATGTTTCTGTATACAATTTTATATAAAAAGATGAAGAGCTTGAATGATTTCATTTAGAAAACGGATGCTCGTCTCAAAAATGATGTTTGTAATCATGAATTTTGGCATTCTAGAAAAATGAACAAATTGCCTCATAAGAAGAAATATGGTAAAATCTCCCATATTTGTAAATGGATTCATTCATGGTGATGAATTTTGCCTTTAACTTTTATACAAAATTTGAATGGAACCATTCAATTTAAAGGGACAACCAAACAGACCCTTACACACCAGAATTTTCCTATTAATTACAAATTTACAATGAAGAGGGGATTCCAAACTACGCCTAATGTGTAATATCAATATGAATTCATTCCTCTTAGCTCTGGATTTTACTAATCCTGCAAAAACATATCCTAATGTGTGTCTTTGTGAGTAAATATCTCGACCATATTCATAATGAAATCTAGACATGATTATTATAGTAAAAAAAACATGTACTAGAAGATAATGTATCTCAAGACTCCAGCATAGACTAAAACTCTTTTTATTTCTTCCATTCACACCTGCCACCTATCTAAGTCCCACCAAAGTGTTCCTTTCATGAATTTTGATCAATAAAATAAAGGGTTAATTGCAAAAACACCCCCTCAATTATGACCCATTTTTGAGTACACCTCCTGATTTAAAAAAATGAACAACTTCTCCCCCTCAACTATCAATTTTTTTTTAGTCTCAAACGCCGTTAACGGAATTAATGAAATGACGCATATACCCTTGGTCTGAATTGCAAAAACACCCCCTCAACTATGACCCATTTTCGAGTACACCCCCTGATCTAAAAAAAGTGAATAACTTCACCCCATTCCCCTCCCTCTCTCTCTCTCTCTCTCTGCAACTTCTCTCTCTAAATTATAAGGTCCCAATTAAAAAAAAAATTATGTGTAATATGTTGGTCCAAAAAATCAACCCCACAATTTAGAAAAAATAACTACATATAAAACATTGGTCCAACTGTAATCCAACACACCCTAAACATTTGTCCCAACTCAATTACATCTCATCTCTTAGTTTAGTCTACACAAATTGTTTTACCATCATGCCAAACTTTACAAATTTCAATCAACTATTAACCCTTATTACTGTTAGGCTTTATTTGGTTCTTGGATTTAGTGAGGGAGAAAAAAGAAGAAATGAAATCGCAAAAAGAAAATTAGTTCTTAGGTATTTTCCCTTCTATTTCATCCATGATTAATAATATCGAAAACTAATAATATTTAAAATATGAGTAATGCTGTGCTTATCAAATTTTGTATCCTAGGTGGTTCTCAAACGCGTGGTAGTAGGCCCACCTGATTTTGATTGGAGGATGCTGAAGTCGTTCCACCATTATTGAAGTTGGTCTTGCCGTCATATGTATTTGGAAACCATTTGAGATACAAAATTTGGGAAGCACAACATTACTCTTTCCTTGTAATTAAGCCAATGTATTACATATAATAAGGTTTTTTGGGTCTATTTGTAATTAAGCCAATATATTACATATAATAAGTTTTTTTTTTTTTCAAATTTTGGGAGAATGAAGTATAATTGGACCAACATCTTACATATAAAATCATTTTCTTTTAGCCTAACTGATATTTTTTGGAAAGTTATATAACAAGTTTACTTATTTTGGGGGGGTAAAGCTTAATAAAATTTAAAAATTTCCTAAAATACACATGTAAAAGTGTAATTTTTCAAAAGCCAAGGGTCCCCTCCCCCCCCCCCCCCTTACATCCACCACTAGTCGTGGTGGTGTGGGGCAAGGGAATGAGAGAGAGAGAGAGGGAGAGGGGAGAGTGAGAAATCAGGGTAGACTGTAAAGAGAGATCAAACTTATTTTGGACACAAAGGGTAAAAGTGTCCATTTTTGCTCTCACGTGATGGGCACATGCCCATTTTCATTTGCAAACAAACGGAGGGGGTCAATTTGTCGAATAAAACAAACAGAGGGGGTTAATTTGTTGGAAAAAAAAGTTCAGGAGAGCGAATTGAAAACGGGACATAGTTGAGGGGGTGTTTTTGAAATTAACCCTAAAATAAAATGTTTTTAAAAAACAAAATGTCATTCACTTTTTGTTCTTGGGATAATTAAATTTCAATCACCTTATTGTTAGATAACTAAGAGTCAATAAATTACTTTTTTAATTTTAGAAAAATATTAATTTTACTTGAAAAAAAAAAACATATCAAAATTTGTTGGGAGCAACTCACCGAACAGTGTCAGTAGCAACTGTCCAAATATAAGGAGCAACTCACCAAAGATTTCAGGAGTAACTTTCCAAACGATGTCCTGGTTTTTCCCGACACCATTTGGTGAGTTGCTCCCGACACTTTTTAGTGAGTTACTCCTCATGTTTGGACAGTTGCTCCCGACACCGTTTGGACGAGTTTTGATGTACTTTTAGGTTTTTCACTTAAAATAGATCTCTTTCTAAAATTACAAAAAAGTAATTCACTGACACTTAATTATCCCACAAAAGACGACTGAAATTTAATTTTCCCTTTGTTCTTTTCGAAAAGATCAGATTTATGTGGCAATTACCATTAGTCAAAAAGAATGAAAAACACTCTCTGTGCAAACCAATGAAATCAATGCACACTAAACTCTATCAATTGGTACCAGTGAACTGAAAAAAAGTGGAATTGAAGTTTCCAACAAGGGTAATACCGACTTTTCAACCATATAATTTGGAAGATGGTTAAAATAATGGAAAATAAAAGTTGCATGATACCTCAATCCAATCAAATCATTTAATCAATCTCTCTATTTTCAGGTGAATCATTAATGACAAAATATTATAATTATGAGTAATACTATGTTTTCTA
Source organism: Hydrangea macrophylla (assembly GCA_033977485.1). Classification (NCBI taxonomy): domain Eukaryota; kingdom Viridiplantae; phylum Streptophyta; class Magnoliopsida; order Cornales; family Hydrangeaceae; genus Hydrangea; species Hydrangea macrophylla. The sequence goes on from CM066997.1 coordinate 8,189,610, forward strand.
AATATTGTTCTCACCACATGTGGTAGTGGATTTCTCTTCATTAATGACAAAATTACTTTAATATCTACTAATTAAAATTAACTGAATCTATTACACATGTGTTAAAAAATACTTTTAATTTTTTTTTTTTTAAGAACATAACATTTCTATATTTTTACACATAGCTCCGGCCGAAACAAAACGTCATATGGGTGATGCGATGATCCAGTAGGACCAGCCATTCCGGTCGTTGATCCAATAGTCAATTCCGGACGCGAAAGGACATATTCATTATAGTTGATTCTTACTAATATTCAAAGATTTAAAATCAAAGTTAATAACAATAATGATACATTCACATATCTAACAACATCTCTGCTTTAAATACGTGTACTCTGTGTTATGTAACTAGTGTAAAAGTATATAAAAAAAAAATCAAATAATATAATGTACATACATTTAATACATAAGATGTGATTGGAAGTGTGATTAGAGATGTGTGTCATTGTTAAATTAATAATTTAAATCCGAAAAATTGAACACGTCAGCCACATGACTGTGGTATTAGTTGGCCTATAAAGAACCCCTAGTTCACGACGCGTAGATCAAGTCTTGGACAGACACGTGTACGACGGACGTGACGTAGGAATATATTAATGGCCTACGCGAATATCGACGGGCCAACTCAACAACCACCAAAGCCCACTATGCAAGAGAAGTTATTCGGTGTGATATCCCCACACCACATCATTATTTGACGTGATATGATACCAGTATGATCAGGTCATCTGATTCCAAAAATATTAGGAAATACTCCCTCTGTCCCATATGTTGAGTTCACTTTTGGGAACTTAACTTAAGTAAGGGCAGTGGTGGAGTCAGGAATGTACAGGGGGGGGGGGGGGGGGGGGCGAGCTTGTCTTAGGGGGGTTCGGAATTTCGGAGACAGCACCCCAGAGAAACTTTCTTAGGAAATATTTTTTTGGTAGGATTTCTATGTCAAAATAATTACATATTTGCATAGAATTAATAGAGCAATACACACATTTACATAGACCATATTAATTCATTTGTAATGACCAAGATGTATATTACCCAAAAATTTAGAGGTAAAATCAGAATTAGTGATGTAATATGTACATTTACATAGTTCATTACATAAAAAATAAAAATTTGAGGGGGTGAATATATAAATTCATTTCATTTTCAGAGGCCAAAATGTATAATATCTAAAAATTTAGAGGTAAAATGAGAATTCTTGAAAATTTTGGAGGGACCAAGGCCCCCCTTGGCCTCCATGTGGCTCCGCCACTGATTAAGGGGGATAAAAAGAATATATACCTACTTTTCAAAATTTTCCTTAATCATTATAACATTTTTTTTTAGTTTTGTTTTAGTGTAGATTTCAAGGAAGGGTAGTAGTTTTGAATATTAATTAATACTTATATATTAATTAAGGAAAATAGACACTAATTTTGAGACATCCCAAAATGAAATACAGGACTCAAAATATGGGACGGAGGGTATATATGACAAATAAAAGATGCACGGATGTTTAGGCACACTCCAAAAACCACATTGAAATTCACACAAGACAATTGTGGCCATTGATTTCGATGGTGGTCTTGTGGATTCCACATAAATTCCACACGGATCCCACCGAAATCAACTACCATAATTGTCTGTGTGGATTTCAATGTGAATTTTAGAGTGTCCCTAACACTTACATATTTTTTTTTGTTGTTGAAATAGATGTTTATTTGTAATGCACACCTATTAAGGGAATGATGATAAGTAGTGATTAAAAATTTCAACTTTGTCGATAATAATGCTTTATTGAGCAGCTTCTTAGACCAATTCTAACCCCCCACCCAATTCTAATGCCAATTTCTTTATTTGGCATGACCGATCAAACATGGTACTCCAATCTCATGTCAAATGGTTTGCAAAAATTTGGCTTCATGGCATATTGTGCCATATTTGGCACAAGAGATAGACACATGTTATTTTTGCCATATCATCACTTTAGTAAACTTTTCACCACTTTTTTTGCTTTTCTTCTCAAATATTGCATCACAAATGTTTCTCAAATACATGTGGTGATGGACCACTTGAATTTTATTTAAGGGTATTAAAGTTGTCTCATCATTATTAAAGGTGGTCCTACTGCCACTTGTATTTGGGGGAGCATTTGGGATGCAAAATTTTGGAAGCATAGTATTATTATTTTGAGCACCAACAACTACTTTGCTCCCGCGAATATATTTAGTAAATGATCATTTCATCCTTTATAAAATGCTACTTTGGAAGATTAATGGTAGTTAAGCCAAAATATAATATTTGAAATGGCATATAGCATTAGAGCAAAAATGTCAAGAGCAGAAATGTCAAAATATAGCATTTAACACTATAAAGGCAACTCCAATGCTACATGCCATTTTTATCATGCCAATTCTATTTTTTTGCTATTGCTACAGTGTCAAATGCTATATGTTACATGTCATTTCAAATGCAATATTTTAGCCCAATTACCATTTGTCTTTCAAAGTAGACTTTTGTTAAAGGGCAAAAGGGTCATTTAATAAATGTATATGCTTCCCAAATTTTACATCCCAAATACTTCCCATATACATGTGGGTGGGGAACTTTGTAGCCCCCCCAAAAAAAACCATGTGGCACTGGGATACTTCAATATCCTTCAATCAAAATCAAGTGGTACCACTATCACATGTATTGGGAAAAGCATTTGGGATGCAAAATATGTAAAACATAGCAAGGAAAATGGTCAAAATATATCATTTCAATACTCATATACTGATGTGTTACAAATGACATGTGTCATTTTGTTGTGCCAAATAAGACATGAAAAGTGGTCATGCCAAAATTTGGCATGACATATAGCATGGGGTTAGAGCGGCCATGCTTGCTGTTCATGCTATAATATCAAATTGTCATGACATATGGCATACGGTTGAAGATGATCTAACGATGCCAAAAAATAGCATTGGCGTGTTGCATTAGAGTTAACCTTATGTGAGAAAGTAAGGGTGTGTTTCGGCCGGAACGGAACGGAAATCACCCCTTCGGAAAAAATTCTGAAAATTTCGGAATGCACAAAGATATTCCGATTCCGAATTTTCAGAATTTCAATTCTAGATTCCGATTCCGATTTTTCGGAAATTTCGAAAATCTCAGAAATTTTCGGAAAGCTTACTGTCAACAATTGGAAACCCACAAACACTGACGTTCTCTCCCTTCCTCAATTCACCACCATCAAAACCCCAAAAATACCATCAAAGTGAAATAAAAACTAAATATATATATATATATACATACATACCCACCCATATACACATGTATCTCAGTAACTATGTATATATATACGTACTTGGTTCGATCTGGTGAAGGGAGAGAAAGCGACCGATCCCGAAGGTGGCGACAGGCAGTCATGACAACAATGGTGGCAGGCGGTCACAACAACGGCGGTAGTAGTTGGTAGCGGCGACGGTAGTTGGTCGCGACGAAGGCATGTGGTGGCTGGTGGTGGTAGGGCTTGGAACGTTGAAGTTGCAGAATGGAGACTTGGAGAGTGGAGGAGGCTGAAGTATATGTCTCACTCTCAAATGAAATTAGGGTTTGTCAGTTTGTGAAAGAAGAATTTATATCATTGTTGAATGGGTGGCTAAGATTGAGTAAAAAATAATTAGCGGCTGAGATGAGATGTGATGTGTGGTGAGATAAATTTTTTGGTAAATTGCATTTCAAGTCTAATATACTCCGTATTATATATGTATATATTTACATAAAATTATATATATATATATAGCATTAGATATTTCGGAATTTATCAGAATATTTTCGGAAAATATATTTTCGGAAGGCTTTCGGAAATTTTTTTCGGAATTTTCTGAATATTCGGAATTCTAAAAACAATTCCGATTCCGTTCCAATATTTTTCGGAATTTTCGGAATTCGGAATTCGGAATTCAATCTTGTGTGCCAAAATTGGAAATTTTCGGATCGGAATCGGTCGGAATCAGAATTTTCGTTCCAAATTGCACCCCTATGAAAAAGCATTAGAAGCTACTTTCTCACATAAGATGCTGCTCACTAAAGCATTATACTTTTATCAACCGCCAAGTACTTGTCATGATTCTTTCCGCGCGCGAGCAGGGGGGGGGGGGGATGTGTGTGTGTGGTGCGGGGATCATGTATGGTAGGAGTGTTCATGGTTTTTTTTTTTTTTTTTTTTGTGGTTTTAAATCCCATTGGTATCAGTTTCGGTAGGTTGATTTTAGGCGATGACGGCTGTTTTTCGGTCAGTTTAAGCTTGTGCATTTTTTTACAAAAAAAAGCTGACCAATCAGTAATTGATCAGGTTGAAGAATTCGGATACTACATTTGCTTTCTGACATGGTGTGACGACCAGGTTGAAGAATTTAGCTTCTGTGGGCATACAATTTTCTTAAAATTAGGACTGACACGTGCTTGAAGCCTTGAATAATGGTCTCTTTTGGTTTGCAATACCAAATCAGCAAAATAATGATTGTAAGAAATATCTGCTTCGTACGATCTTTTCTGATACATCATAGTGGTTTTAGTTTTATTATACACACCCATTGGTATCAAATTGTAGTAATTTGGTCAAAAAATGTTACAAGTAGATTCCAACATGTGGTACCATTAAAAACTCATTTAGTTTTGAAATGAAAGTGATTTTCAAAGTTACTGTATATGAGTAAAATTTGGACCACTGGGATTAATAGTTCGGGGGGCCAAAACCCTAGATTGTACGATACTACCAAAACCTCTCGAATGTATCACAATTTTCCTAGCATCGTATATACAAAACGATGTGTATATACACATCTATATATGAACACGTGTATCGTGACGTGGAGATGTGAATGTTGCCTTTTGGCGCCTCCTCTCATCCGTCTCTTCTCTCTCTCTCTCTCTCTCTCTCTCTCTCTGCGAAAGTTAAGTTCTTCCCTCGCTCTCCGTTTCTTAGACAGAGAAAATAGAGAGAGAAAGTAGAGAGAGAAATGCAGAAGTTTGATGAGCTAGATTTGGAGCCAAATTTTATTTTCTGATTTCCTTTAACTCGCCATTGAAGATAGTCGAAGCTCTTCATTTTCTGTGGTTTTCTTCGTTTTTTTTTTTTTAATTATCAAATTTTCGCGGCCGAACTTTCAGAGGAAGAGTTTCGTGGTTTGAGAATTTGGAGGTATGTTCAATTTGAAGTCTTATTTGTGGAATTACACTGTTGAAATAGTGTTGTGTGAATTTTGGATATATATAGATTTGGAATTCATTCGATCTCTGAAAATTTGTCCCTTATCTGCTATATGCATTGAATTTGCTTACATATATATATATATATATATATATACTTGGATGATTTGGTTCGAATTATAGTTTTTATTTGATTTTAGTGGTACGCTTGTTCTTTGTCGTGGACTATTTTCTTCAATTTTTTTGACTTTTAAGGAGAGAAAGAGACCGTCGTAAAAAAAAAAATAATAATAATAAAAAACATAAAGTCATGAAAAAACTGAAATTCTTCCGACTAAAAACTTACAAGTTCGTCGATTTATTTTATCGAAAATAGTTGTAGTTAATTTCCAAATACTTTTTTTTTTCTTAACAAATTTATAGTATTCAGCCATTTACAATGTGTAAAGCTGTTCTTCCCTAGCTTGGTTATTCAAAAAAGAAAATAAAATTTATGCTTAAAATAATTAATAGAAAGAAATGATATGAATATATATACAGAACCGTTACAGCTGTTGGATAGACATCTGGATCCAAAGTTCTGTGTGTGTGTATACATATATATGTATATATATTAAACATTAGTACAAATTATGAATATTCCAATTCAGATTTCTGGACGAGTGATGGTGTATTTCCGAAAATCAGCAACCCAAATTTGGCAGTGGGTCACCCAAAACAACATGGAATAAAACTTTAGATGATCCCACTACAATTGATCATGGTTGCCAGTTGCCACATATCTGTGGATATAAATCCGGGAATCATAATATTATTATTGATTATCTGGCTTTTCAAGTTTGGATACATTTAGGAGGATAATCTTGTCATTCACCTAGTAGGTTGTTGTCCTGGATTGACAACGGTTCATGAGTTCATAGTTTGTCCTAACTTCCTTCAGTTCCTTGTTTTGGGTGAGGGTGGTGGATAGACAATTATGCCCCTCTACTTTATTTTCTGCCTCCATATTTTACCTTGGTTGCACTTAAGTTGAATACCTTTTATTCTATGTTGCATATATAGGTTGTTGATTATAGTTACTTATTTTCAGCCAAAAAAAAAAAAAAAAGATTGTAGTTACTTATAGTTAAATGGAGGAATTCTAGGAAGTTTTGAAGAATCTTTGTTTAAATAAGGGTATATGCAGGGTCTGGTTGAGTGTTACAAGTTAACATCTTTCTTTAGTCTTTACACCTTGATCGAAGGTTTACTGACTCTACCAGCAGCCTCTCTGGTCACTCTTCTTTTTCTGTAGATCTGTGCTAGCTTGGAAGGATACTTAGGCTCTGTTTGGTTTTAGATCTTGTGATGTAAAGTAAAGAAATACCGAGGAAAATGATTTTTGTCCTTTAATTAATAAGGATAAGGAAAGTGGTGAGAAAATAGGAAGAAAAGAAATTAATGTGATAAATAAAATAAAATTTTTGTTTTGTGCATCACCTCCCTTCCTCCTTTCTTGATTTCCTATTCCATTTTTTAAATGTTAAGTTTTTAATGTTATTTTCGCCGAGAAAAAAATTGTTTTTAATGTTATTTAGGTTTGGAGAAAACACTCGGGGATTTTTTATTTTATTTTCTTGTTTCATTTCCTTCTCTAAATTCACAAACCAAACAAAGCCTAAGTTGCCGGCCCCATTTTTTGTTTAACTGTGTCATGAAGATGATCACAAATCCTCTCTTAGCCTATGTCATGCTTTAGGTGGACCTTGGGACTTGGGAGTAGAGGGAAGTAAAGTGGGTACTGTAGGAGCTGGTGTTCTGGTTATGGCAGGAGATCATTCTGTGCATGACACAAACAATATAGTTTCCTAAAGAAGATGAAATCAGGGAGGATTAAGGGGCTGTTGGGGATGGCAAAGAACCGGTTATTCTCTGTGGAACCAGAACAGCATTTTTCTCATATAAACAAGATAGAAAGTGAGACTTGGGATAGGAGTGCCCAAACACGCCCTAATATTTAGAAGGAAGTTACCAATTGTATCGATTGGCAGGACTCAGTTTGATTGAATATTCATGTTCTTTGTTCTGATCCTTGAGAGAGAGAATGGAGCACCATAAACTGTTCTGCAACGTACTTCCAGAGATTGCTGAGGCCTGTTAACATGTCTCACAAGTTGAGAAAATCGAATGTATGGGTTAGGTTTGAACTCAAATCGTCTACATGCCAGTAGGGAGCCCTACTTAGTCAAACAAGCTACTTTACATTCTAATTAGATTAGAAACTGTGAAATTTTACTCAAATGTGGTGTTCCTTGGGTATGGTTTTTCTGTTCTGTTGATCAAATAATGACTGCGCAAAATTCAAGTTAGTTTTTCAGCCCTTCTTTCTTCATCTTGCTCGTCTTTCACACAGTAAAATTTCAAGTCCACTGAATGTTTGGTTCCTATCCATTACTTGATATCAATTTCTAAAGATCAAAGGGAACAACACCCCCCCCACCCCCTTCCTTTTTTTTTTTTCCTCTGTTGAATGTAATTATGTGATGCAAACATTATTGCATTTTCCAGGTATTTTCCCAAAAAAAATTCATGAAGTTTTGTTTTTTCCCTTCTGCTTGGAATCTTTCTGCCAACACAGCTTGACATGGCTATACTTTATTCAGCAACTGACTGTTTAGTTAGAGAAAATATTATGCGGTTATAGAACAAATTTTTCTGCATCAATTCTAAGTCAATCGAGATTTCCAGGTTGGTGTTTGACCATGGGAAGTAGTGAAGAAGGGAAGCCTTGTAAGCCTGAGAAACCATCTTCACCTGTGCCGGTAAGTCGATAAATTATGCATGTCCTGTTATTAGAATGTAGTCAAAATCACCTCTAGTGTGTATCTGAGAATTGTCAACCCTTTTGTATTGACAGGATCAGACAAATATGCAGGTGTATCCTGATTGGGCAGCCATGCAGGTGAGTTACTCTATGCATGCACTCATTGATATGTTACAGAAAGAAAAAGGATAACCGTCACATTTTATTTATTTATTTATTTTTATGATCAAGCATGAAATTTTGTAATTGGTTTGTCCCACCTCACCCAGTCACGAACCCCTATACATGAATAGATGAAATGAAAGGAGACGCACTAGCTAAGGTGCCAATTTTGTCCATTAGCATTAAATGGTTAACCATAGAACCGAAAAGGATGCCTACTAGCTAAGAGTCCCACTAATTTTGTACGATAACATTGAAGGGTTAACGGTTGGATTTATGTACCTGAATTTAAATGGCTGATGAAAGGCTATTCATTTAAATTAGGTCGGACTTGCTGGGTCCCCAATTTTCGAGTTTCCGTTCAGTCTAGTAGATCGATCTAGCAAAATGAGCTCAGATGGGGTTTTACTGTAAAATTTGCGTGCTGTATATCATGAAAATCTTCCTGTGATGCCTACTTTTGCTCTTTTTGTAAATAAAATATGTTGTTTTTTATCAAGGTAAATATAATATATTAGAAGTACTGATTTTGCAGGAAAGGTTTAAGTTATCATGTTTTCATGAACTTAACCGTGGAAAATGGGTTTGTTGCACTTTTCAGGCATATTATGGTCCCCGAGTTGCTGTACCTGTACCACAATATTTCAACTCAGCCGTTGCTTCCGGTCATGCCCCTCCTCATCCTTATATGTGGGGACTACCGCAGGTATTGTTGAAATTAGAGGCAGTCTAAACTCTCCATTTGAAGGATTTCATCGTCTTAGGCATGATCTGGGTATGCTGAGGGAGTATATAATTTTCTTGTGACTAAAATGATTTGGAACTTATAACATTTTTTCACCCAGGCTATGATGCCACCTTATGGCGCACCTTATGCAGCAGTTTATGCACATGGAGGTGTATATGTGCATCCCGGAGTTCCCCTTGTAAGTCTTCATTACATTCTGTTGCTTTATGAATAAGACATATCACCTCAATTCATATGATCGAACCCTACCAACCACATTGGGTGGATTCGTGGTTGTCAAATCGTGAATCGGTTTGCGAAATGTTTGAATTGTGTATCATATTGAGTCGTAAATTGTAAGATTCACTTTTTGCAGAAAATAAATAAAAATTAATATATGTACAGTGCTTAAAATGAACAAAATAACAATTTAACATCAGTTCCATGCAATATCAAAGCTTCCTTGTTGAAAGTTTCACTTCAAAACTTAGAAGTATAAAACTATGAATTCTTAATCATATTGAATCGTGAATCATGCAGAATTGTTCTTATTGTTTGTTCTGATAATGCAACTATATGAATGTGACCTTGCTTGGGAATCCAATATGAGAGAATATATTTTGGAACTGAACTTGACATTAACTCTTTTAAGTCATTAGGTATTGGCCCAAGAAATGTATACAATCCCTTCATTTTCAAGTTATTTCATCTAAAGTTGATTTCAGCGGAGCTGTCAGTGAGAGAATAAATAATTGTCATTAGTTATAGACATCTATTCATACATGCTAAAAATAGTTTTTGCTTGTGATATAGGCCACTACTCCACCGAGCACGGAAGCACCTGCCAAGTCTTCAGGAAATACAGATCGAGGCTTAATGACAAAGTTGAAAGGGTTTGATGGGCTTGCTATGTCGATTGGCAATGGTAATACTGATAGTGCTGAAGGTGGAACTGAACATGGGGATTCTCCAAGGTTTTTTTGACCTAATACAATTCATTTGTCCTTTAAACTTCATTTGCTCTACGTATGCGTTGTTTGGGAGGGAGTCTGCCTTGTCCACTCCCTAAGGCTCTGATTGGTTTGCGGATCTATAGAAACTGAAACAAGGAATGGAACACAATAAGGCAAACTATCCCCCTTATGTTAGCCCTAGGGTTTTCCAACATGTTTAAATGACAATAAAAATTTAAAAATTTTGAAAACATAATTGTAAATTTGTAACTCAAGAAAAGAGGAACGAAATGACTCAAAAAATGCAGAATTTATAACTTGCTTTTCACCCTTTTTTCTTTCCCTCGAAAAATACAAAATTTATAATTTACTTTTCACCCTTTTTTTCTTTTCCTTCCTACTTTCTTCACTGTTTTCCTTATTAACCAAACAAAGAACATCATTTTTGTTAGTATTTTCTGTCCTAAATCCATGAACCAAACAGAGCCCAAGAAGTTCACCTCCAACCACATTCTTCTATTAGTCCCTTTTGTTCCGAGGCTAACTTGTAAATTTCAACTTTTCTTTTCTTTTTTTTTTTTTTTTTTTTTTTACAGTATGGAAACTGAAGGTTCTAGTGAGGGAAGTGATGGGAATACAGCAGGGGTAAGAAACCAGCAGAGTTGACATGAATAACAAATATTAGATTATGGTGAATGGTATTCTTAGTCTTACAGAGCTCCAATCTTATTTCAGGCTGTTCTAAACATTAGGAAAAGAAGCCGTGAGGGAACATCTACTGTTGGTAAGATTATTTTTCTCCTTTTAGCTGACTAATAGCGAAATTCTTCTAAAATGCAATTGCATAGTAGGACAGGTTCCTTTTCATAGTACACAGTAGAACAGATACCCGAAATGCTATTACACAGTAGAACAGATACCTTTCCTACTACATTTTACACGGTTAGTGAATCATTGAATGTGCTTTGACAGGTGCTTTGATGAGTGCACTAAAAGGTCTATTTATCGTTTTCCCTTATTTTTTGATTTAGTAAAAAAAAAGACTGGTCTCTGACTTTCAAATAGAATAATGCACGTTTCTTTGGGAAACAAATTTATTTGTCAAAGTTGAGGGATGTCATTGTTGCTCAGTATCTCAGAATGTCGCAGATATTTACGTCATAGCATAATTGTACGACATTTGATAACAAATCGAGTCCTCCTTGGTTGTACTATGTTTTTGCCTCCAAACTGGGTGTGCACCTATAACCTTCTTCAAGTAGAGCATTCAATTATAGCGTGTTTGACTGTCGCTTGAATTTGAGCAGCCTTGTTCAGAATTTGTAAAAAAAAAAAAAAAATTCGTCGTGGTGAATGAACGTATTTATATTATTACGAGACTTCATCATATTTCCTCTTGTATGACCAATTCTATGTTTTCATGGGATGTCAAAATTCACGACATAAGCATAATTTTCGAAATAAGCACAACTTTCTCAGAAAAAGTATTCAAGATGATTGTCTTTTTAGTTAAATCTGATCTGTAAAAAGGATTGATGCAATCATTGCATACAAGGCAAATCATAATTGACTTGTTTGTTTGTTCATTTTTGCTATACCCACAGGTGGAGATGGGAAGAATGAGAGACAGAACTCACTAGTTCCTGTCATGGAAACTAATGGAGCTTCCGACAAGGTGAATGGAGCAACCGTCACCCCTACTAAGGTGGTCAAGACTGTACTCTCTTCTAACATGATCACAACATTGGAGCTCGGAAATCCAAGTGCGGATCCAAAGATTAGTCCAACCAGTGTTCCACAACCTTGTGCAATGATACCAAATGAAGCCTGGTTTCAGGTATTGTCTCTTATTAGTTACTTCTCTCTCCCTTTTGAGTCGCATATATGTATTTGCATATGTAATTGTTACTATGAACCTGACTCTTTTTTTCCCCCTTTGTGTTCTTGATTTTGTGCGCTCAGGATGAGCGGGAGCTAAAACGGGAGAAAAGGAAACAGTCTAATCGAGAATCTGCAAGAAGGTCAAGACTGAGGAAGCAGGTAACTGGGAATATGCTAACATACCTCTACGATAATTTGTATTCAATATCTTTGGTTGCTTTGTGTTATGTGCAGTCTATATGGGCAGGTGAAATTCTAAATGCATGCGCCCATTGAAGAGCAGTACATGAAGCATCTTCTGTTGTACATGTGTGTAGACAGAACAATGAGGGGTGCATTTAGAATTTCCATTCTTTAGCCTAGAGCTGCATATGGAAAAACCTGTCTATACGCCTAGTACCCATATTCATTTTTGTGCTTTTTCCTCATTCAGGCTGAGACTGAAGACCTTTCCGTGAGAGTTGAATCCCTAACTGCTGAGAATACCACCCTCAAGTCTGAAATTAATCGCTTGACAGAGAACTCGGAGAAACTGAAGCTTGAAAATGCTTCACTTGTGGTATGACATCATTTGGTTTCTCAAAATTATGTCCTTTCTCAAAAATTTGTAATTGTTCATGTTAATTAAGCATGAATGAAAGTACTTAGGAGAAACCCTGAAGAAAAAGTTTGCCTTACCTTTTACTTCTTGAAATCCACAAACCAAACAGTGCCTTATTAACTTATTTCTGTTACTTTTTACCTTCTGCGAGCTTATAAATTGGTTTGAACTTGCAGGAGAAACTGAAAAATGCGAGGACAAGAGAAACAGGAAGTGGAATTTTAAGCAAGATTGGTAAGAAGGCGGCACGGCCTAGTACAGAAAACTTGCTGTCCAGAGTCAACAATTCCGGTTATGCTGATCGCAGCGAGGAAGACCATGAAACATATGAGAGTAACAAAAAGTCCAGTGCGAAGCTCCATCAACTCCTCGATGCAAGTCCGAGGACCGATGCCGTGGCCGCCGGCTGATGAAGAAATAAATCCGTAAGTTGAATTTAGAGGTTAATAATGTAGTTTTGGCGTAATCACAAAGCCAAAAGTTACATCTAACAGTAGCTGAGGACAGAAAAATTAGATAATAGGATTTGGCGAAAAAAAAAAAACACCCTTGAAAAGACTCTAATTTTACTTGTGATGTAGAGCTATCTCTTGGCAGAGCTGATATTGTGTTTTATTAGATTCAGAGTGCTGGGATGGCCACTGATAAGTCTATATATAATTTAGAGATGTAAGATTAGGAATGTTTGTGTACTTGTGTATCTGGTTTGTTTTAAACTTGTTAAGAGCATTGTGTGGACCTATTATGATGGTTGAGTAATCATATTTGGACCGTTTTTTATTATGTGTGAGTTGTTTCTGTTGCTTTGTTATTCTTGCTAACTTTCTACATTTTTATGTCTCATAAGTGCACTGTTTGTATGGTAACATTATTAGTTTTGTAAATTTAAGAAAGGGAACTTATTAATTTCTTTTCTTTTTTAAAATAAAAATGAAAATTGTAAATCGTATTTTTGTTTTGTTTGGTGGTCCAGTTTTGTTGTCGTTTTTGCTATATATATATATATATATATACAATCACCAAAAACTTTTTTTTTTTTTTTTTTGGGGGGGGTATTCGGTTAAAAAGAGTAGAAAAGAAAAACTGTGACAATTAACAAACATGTCAGATGAAAAAAATTAAGCCTTCCATAAATTGTAGGTTTTTAAATCAGCCCATTCGGTAGTTTTTAAATTGCTTTGTTCTTCTTGAGTTTGAATTAGCCCATTCATAAAAATGTAGAACATTCTATTGTATAAATCCATCACTTTAAATGAGATCATTTAGAAGAATTCTAGCTATCTTAAAAATTAAGACCGAAATAACAAATTATATACTTTCAAAGAAACTCATATTTGTCCATATGTGTTGGAATATTACAATGTTAAGTACTTTTAGAGAGTGTCTTGTTTGATTTGGAGGATCACCATTGATTGTTGTGTTTATATTTTTTGGAGAGAGAGAGAGAGAGAGAGAGAGAGAGAGAGTAAAAAGGAAGTACACACACATTTAGAGAAGAGAGAAAAAGAGAGAAGGATAAAGATGAATTTTTTTTTTTGTTTGGAGTTTTCTCTCCTAAATTTGGTAGGGGGATAAAAGAATAGAAAAGTGACAGTAAAATGAGCTAAGATGGGAAACCACACACACAAAAAAAAAAAAAAAAAAAAAAGAAAAAAGAAAGAAAGAAAATTGTAGAGGGAAACTGGAGAGTTTTAAAAATGACACTATTCTATCTCTCATTCTAGTCAGGATACCTGATAAATGAATCATATCTTACAAAAGACTATGACACACTCCCTACATTTTTCCTAACGAATAAACTTCGCTGAGTTGAGTATTGTATCATATGGATAGAACTAGTACGTAGGATAAATGAATCTGCGGTAATTGAAGAATTGAATTTATAATGTTACTAAACTCCTATTCAACCATATCAATGTGATAACATTTGCTTTGAGATATGAAAGATGTGTCTATCTCTCTCATGTGTCACTAATTCTTGGGACATCACAAGAGAGAGAGACAAAAATTTTAAGAAGGTTGTGTGAAAATTGTATGAAAGTTGCGTCCCAAGAATTACTCAGATAATATTATATGTTAGACATATAATCTTGACTATCAAATGGACATATAATATTATCTATAATGATTAACTAATTCACGGATACAAATACTAAAATGCCAATAAAATCTAACTCTAGGTAATTGATGTGCATGCGAAAATGTTGATGAACGATCTGGAAAAATGCACACGAATCCAAAGGAAAAAAAAAACAGAATTATTACAACTTATTTCCAGTTTCCAACAATCTTCTTCTTGTAAACTAAAAAAATCAGAATCGACACCAAAATGCACATATTGCAAGCGACTGTACTATCACCATCTATTATCAATCTATCTCAATTAGTACTGTTGCCATTTACGAATGAAAATTACTACTAATATCAATAGAAAACAATATAACCAGAACTGTGATAGCTCTATTCTTGCTCCCCATTTTGCCTTCCACATTCAGCTTTCTATTGGAAATGGACAATTACATAGACAGATTTCATATGCATAAAGTGAAAGTGTGAGAAAAAAAAGAAAGAAGAAGAAGACGAAGAAGAAGCACAAACGCTGTTTTCTTGCTCTATTTCTACTCTCCATTTGCTTACCCAAAATTGGTAGTTTGAATCCCCGTATCCACCCTCCTCTGCATCAAAAAAATAAAGAACAAATGCTCAAAAAGTTTATCAAGCAACTTCACAATATTAAGATCCAATTTGCAGGGAAAGAGTAGCTAGTAAGAAAAAAGAGAGATGGCTATGTAATAATCATACAGTTCTTTTTTAGTTTCTTAAATTTTCTCATCTACCATACAGGGAATTTTAAGAAAAAAGATATCCAATTTTGAGAAACTATACCACTTGACAGCTTTGAAGCCCTTGATGACGAAGAAATTGAGCATCAGCATGGCCAAATCTATTCAAATTAGTATTTGTTTATTAAAAGCAAATTACTAAAATAGAAGTCACAAATAATTAAGTAATCAATAAACTTGTTTAGGGCAGGGAATTATTTGTACCCATGCCCCTTTTGTTGAACACAACATTCCAATTATGACAACTGTCTAAGAAAATCAACTTAGAATCATTTAAAAGAAGGAAAAAGAAGAAATGAATCAAATAGTAAATTGAACATGAAACCAAATGCCTAATCACCCAAGAAAAGCACTAATCTATCTCAATTAGTAGTGTTGCCACCTAAAATAAAAGACATTGTTTTTATGAGAGAAAAGGATTACATAGTGAATGAAGAACCAAACAGACCTTATCAACAGTTGGAAAGTGTAAAGATCCAAACCTTAAGCATCCTAAAAGTCTAAATGAATCATTAAGGTAAAAAAAAACACATTGGTTTAGCATGAAAAACTTAGAAAAAGATATCAAAATTTCGAAATGGTTTCAAAGTTTGGAGTTTATGAAAATAAAAATAAAAATCACAATTGGGAAAATTAATGAAATTGAAAAGCAAGTCATAAGAATAAGGGCGTCTTTCATTCTTATGAAAAGCAAGTCATAAAAAAAGTACTAATCTATCTCCAACTTAGAAATGAAACAAACCACACAGTTCATGAAAATAAGTTGTGAGAATAAAGGGTTTTGGGAAAAAGAAACATTCATCTATTAATTATGGGTGAGAATTACCACAATCAACGTCGAGGCCTGCAATATTCTGTCTAGTAGTTGAATCGAGGAGTACGTCGGATACAAAGACAGATATACATCAGATCTGATCGAGTGCAATAGAGCAAGAAATTAAAGACATTAAAGACAATAAAGCAAATTGTCTAAGTTAATGGCCGACATATTTCTTCTACACTCACTACAAGAAAAATTGCTATTTATGTCACTTAAAAAGTGACATAAATAGGTATTTATGTCACTTTTTTTTGCAGTAGAAAGTGACATAAATGGCAGTGACATAAATACTTTAAAAGTGACATAAATGTTTTATAAAAGTGACATAAATGTTTCATAAAATCGGAATATATGTTAATAAAAAGTGACATAAATACTTAAAAATGACATAAATACAATTTTATTTATGTCACTTTTAGTTAAAAGTGACATAAATACTTTAAAAGTGACATAAATACAATTTTATTTATGTCACTTTTTAGTTAAAAGTGACATAAATATTTTTATAAAAGTGACATAAATGCTTTTTATTTGTCAGTTTTCTTAAAAGTGACATAAATGTTTTCAAATTTTTTTAAAAAAAATGGTGATTGCATATATCAATATTACCACCCTGTACAAACCAAATGTAGCTCAATAATCAATTCCAACTAAATTAATACTCAATAATCAATTAATATATCATTATAATCAATCAATTCCATTCCATCTATTCATCTCTACCAATCAACAAAAAAAAAAACATGTTTCTGAGAACCAATTAGAATCAACAAAAAAAATACAACGGATCTCCATATACTAAACTAATCACATCTTATAGTATATGTTATATTTATCAAAAAGTACAAAAACCATAGAATCAACAAAAAAAAATTATCAACTAATGTATACCATTATGAAAAAATTAATCCAACAAAAAATGTGGTTCCCCTTTTTGCTCTTCTTTTGCAAACTCTTCAATCAGTTCATGTTGTCTCGGAGTTAAACTCTGGCTCCTGGACAGTAACAAGGAGGATAAGAAAACATGTTGGTAAATAAACTAAAAATTCGAATTTGTTTTGAAAGCTTCATCAATATTATTTATACAATAAGTATCTATATTATTGTTAATCTTAAAGGTTCAGAGTATAAGCAGTAAACTAAGCGAGCTACTGTGCACGTGGGCTACTGTCCAAGTAGTAGCATGACAGGGAGAGGTCATCGACAACGATGAGAGAGAGGGAGTGAGAGAGAGTAGGGCCTCACTTAACTTCGTATGTGAGTGTGTTATGTATATACTGTACTAGTGTGAAAGGCGAGCCTTGAGGGTGAATAGTTAAATTCTTAACAGGTAGAGAATGAAGTCCAAGTAGAAAGGTAAATGCAGATTTTTCTTTAACTTTAAAACCATCAAATTAATGCAAATGCAATTGACTTTTCTTTCTGAACCTAGAGAACCAAAACTTATGCTAGTGTGCAAAAAAAAAAAAAGATGTACAGTAAGACACAATAGCATGATAGTGTTTAATCTGTAACCTATCTAGACATAAGAGTATAAAACACGATATGCAAGTAGGGACACAAATTTGACACAATAATTAGGTGGATAAGAAACAAAATTTAGAGAAACAAGAAATGAGAGCAAGGAAAAAAAAAACCTACGATGAACATGTATAAGAAAATCATATTCCAATTGGATTCAAATATAGAGAAACCTAGAAAAGTAGAATGCACTTACCATTTACTTGGCATATTAATGTGTTTCATGTTAAGCCTAGTCAATTATCACCATAGTTGTCCAAACAATTCATTATGTTGCTTAGATATGGTGATCAATCAGCAAATAACATTTGGGATTGCTAATACAGGTTCTATGGTTTGTTTTTAATGTAATGTTTTTTTGTTGCTTATCAAAAGGAATGGACCACGACTAAAGCTGGAGTCCACCCTTACAAACCAAAACATTTAAAACAATATCCCCTTGCAGCCTAGCACGAGTTACACGGCCACATATACAGCCAATTTCTCATGGACATTAACATAGACATCCAGACTACACCCCCCAAAACTGTTAAAACCGAACTCTCATTGAATTATAGCAAACCCAAAACACAACTAGCAAGCAATCAGCACTAACGTTGATACAATATGAACTAAGAATTGAACATATTTTTTCATGTGAAATACCAGCAGAAGTATCTTAAAATTTTAGAGAAAGTGAATGTGGAAAGATTGGTTGAATCTCCATATTTTGTTTCTAAACTCATCTACACACAGACTTAGTGATTGAATAATTTAACTATGACATTTCAAATTGATGATAAAATAAGACCACACTAAAGTGAACAGTTGAACCCAACTATATATGTAGATAAAACAAAGTAAATCCACGAGTACAAACCAAGAATTGAACATTAGAGAATTCCAACTCAGAAGCATTCAAGATTTTCCAACAAAATCGAGCAGAAAGTTAAAAACAATAAAAGCACACCCATGGCCGTATGAACCATAGGAAGTGAATGAAGTGATAACTATTAGCGTACCTAACCTTTTGCTAAGTAAACCATAGCTACTTCCATTGAGCTTCAAAATTGATATCAAAGGGTCAAGGCCCAGAGTCTCCCTCAGTAAAACCTATACCAAATATCATACTCTTACAGTGTTTAGTAAATGGAAAAGAGCTGCATGTGCTAGAACAAAGACAAAAATAAAATGGCTAACAAACCTGATTTGAAGCATTGCTACGGATGAGATTGTTCAACAATTCAAGACAGTCCTGTGTAGTAAAAGATATATTAGCAACATAATTGAACATTTTTCAATTCCCTCACATGACACCTTAAATGCTTGCCAAATTTAATAAGAATTCAACACAAGCAAGACTAGATGACAGGCAGACAATTGGTTTGTCCTAAACGTTTGGGAGTAGCAGCAAACCTCAAGCATAGACCAGAAAACCTCCAATAATTAGCAAAATAAGGATAGACAAAACTTTTAGAAAATATTAAAAAAAGAAAGGAAGGAAATTAGTTTCCATCAGCTGCATCAATCAGAGTCCATCCAATAGCAGGAGAGCTATCTCAATAAGTTATATGACATAATCCTATAAAGGTTCCTTAAATGACTAATAAATGAGTACTAAAATGAAGGCCCATTTCTTGTAGGATCAATGTCTAGGCACAACATCATTTATAGCTAGACACAAGTTATCTACGAAACGTGCACCGAGCAAACAAGTTGATCATGGCAGTAACTAATAATTCCTAACCTATGAAAATTCTATTCATAAACTTTCTATTCATCGAAAAACTTGACTATCAAAAAATAAATATTTTCGCGTGTCGATTTTGTTCAGAATTGCTCCATATATTTAAACATATATTTTGGAATTTTTTTTTACATAATCTGCTGTTTGACAGACTGAATATACACAGTTCAGTTTCTACTTCAATTGTTTTAAATCTGACATATTAAAACTACAAAACCAGGTATAGAAAAACCAATAAATCAATTTGCTGTTGGTGTTAGCATTCGAACCATTTCAACATCATCGTGTTCCTCTCTTAAGACACTCAAAAGTATTGGCAAGCCTCTTACCATGATATTCAACAATGACGGCTGTGTGAAAAAGCTAAATATATATTCCAAAAAAATAAGAATTCCTTGATTGGATAGAAGAGTCTACATGGTATAAACTATAAACTATTTAAGTCCTTTAACGCATTTACGTCTAATTTTTGCTAAAGTGTGTTTGGCTTCAAAATGAATAATTATGGAGACAATCAGTTTATCTCCCAATTGATACATAAAAACATGGCTTGGGTGACAGGTATATATGCCACAAATTATCAATGGATTCCAAGCCATAGCAACAAAGACTTCGAAATAAGGATATATATATATATATTTGTAGTCATAGATCATAGAACAACTCACAATGCAGCCATTTCGAGCTTGCTGAGGTCAACCTTCTGTACCCAACAAAAATTTTTTTTTTAAAACAAAATACAAAAATCACACTATTAAATATGATCATATACAATAGCATTGTATGTTAAAAGAAAAGGCGACAAGAACCCATCAAAGTTTCTTTAAAGAGAAGGGGATAAACATAAATGGGTAAAAAGTTCTTTACCGTGGACCCCCGAGGGGTAGAAACGGAACCCTTAGACTGTGAGTCATAAGATAAAGACCTGCTCACACTCTTATGAGATGACCCGGATGATTTATGCATGCGATGCCTTGATCTGAAGGACTTTTGAGTATCATCTGCTGCAGAATTAAACACAGCAGGACTCAATTATATTGGTTGGTGGGACCAATATACAGAAGATACAAAAGGATTGTGGATATGGAGCTTTTAAGAGTAATAAAAGTAAATGTTGAAGTGCGGACAATAGTGGATCCTATGTAACTACGTAAATAACTTTTTCCTTAAATATACCAAAATATTCTCATTAAAGTATCCAACTGGAATTTGTAGAGCACTGCAAAATTATTACTAGGGATTAATTGAACTCACCCATATCAGGGTCAAGCCATTTCTCGAATTCAAAGTCATCATCTTCCTCATTTCCAGTAGGAGCTTCAATCACACTAAGTGCATTTCTTTGCAATTTTACTTCTATGCCGTTTGTTAGGACCTACATTGTAAGAAAAAGGGCAATGAAATATTACTCCAAAAATCAAGAACAGGCCGTAGTGAAATAACAAAAACAGGGTGTTAATATTTAAGTTACTTCCCACAGGACTTTTCAGAACTAGGTGTATTCAGGGGCGGATCTAGAAATCAATCCGGGGGGGGGGCTTGATGTACAGGGGTTTGGGGGCAGCGCCCGCAAAAAATTTTTTTGGATCTATTTATACATATTTGTGTATATTTTTGACCTATTTATACTTATTTTGTGTATATTTTGGACCTCATTATACATATTTTGTATACATATTTTATAATTAGCACAAAAACATAGGAGAAAAGGGGTTTAATATGACAATTTATAATGTCAAATGGGGCTTTTAATAATTTTCAGGGGGGCATAATTGTAAAAAATATTTTGACCTATTAAACGAAGGCAAATACGAACAACACAATCTGAAAGCACCAAATCTATTCAAATATTCATCTATCTTGCATAATCTATCTAGCAAACCATGGCAACACAACAAATCCTAAAAATGTAGGATAAAGAAATAACTAGGATACATGAAATAAAAATATTATATTGGATCATTTAAGTGTCGCTAATGGATAATTTGAGCTTCCTGGTGGACAAGCTTAAAATTCTCTGTGTACTTTTCCTTTTTCCAACTTTGTTTGGTTGCTTGTGTAATAGATAGGATCATAGGACTGCCAAAGAGTCGGTTTATTTTTTATTCTACCAGCAGACCCGAAATAATTTTGGAAAATGCTTAGTTGAGGTGGGTTGGAGTAAAGCAACAACAAAGAGAAAAATGATTGTGAAAGAAGGAAATTGATTAAGAAGAAAAGTGGAAACACCCAAAATAAACACTCTTCGAGTTGTGAAAACATTATTCTAAATGTAAATATATGTTTGTCTTCATCATGGCAGGGTAACATAAGCAATAGGTAGAAAGCATTAGGTTACGAAGAATATTTGGGAATCAAGATATCAATATGAATGATTTACCTACTTTTGAGTTGCATCAACCTATTTGTTATACTCTCGATTTTCTATGCTAGAAATACAATGATCTATGCCCAACTAGAAATAAACCAATTACTATCATGCAGAAAAATAAGTTACTTGCTGCTGAAATCCACACAAATTGGTTAAACCTTGGTTATGAAAAGTTTCACAAAGAAAGAACTTACATAGACTTCTTCGAAGTTTCATCCACCCATAAATGTGATCGATCATCTTCTACCTTCCCCAGTTCTTTTTGTTTCTCTCACTAGCGTTCTGCATTGATTGGAAAACGAAAAAAAAATGCAAATAACGAGTAAAAAATACTGACCTATATTCTACTTTCCAAAATGCTTTTGTTTCTCTATTCTTTCTCTTACTAACTTTGTACTTTTAATAGTAAAAAATTGAGAAATATAACTAACTTTGTACTTTTAATAGGAAAAAAATTAGAGAAATTTAAATTTGGCTATAGTCCTCAAAAATCTTCTCCAATCGTTGACTCAAACTCATATCAAATTGAGTTCTACTCAAATTAAACCTAATTAAACTAACACTACTCACATACTCAAATTTGATAAGGGTTTGAGTAAGGATCAAAGAGTATTTTTTTAAGTTTAGTACTCAATTTTGATTTCATATGGGTTTGAGTGAGGGTTGGAGATACCTTTACCCAAATTTTATATCAATGACGGGAAGCAATAATATTATAAAGATATCTGAATATGACCATTGGAGAACTCCATTTCAAATGAAGCTTTGACTTAAATTTGCATAAAAATTGGAATTATAAGGGAAGAAGATGGCCTAAGTTATCATTAATTATCTTTAGGATAAGACAAAAGGTAAAGCTTTTTGCAACTCATTTGGGCGTCTATTTTTAATTTTTATAGATTGGATCATTAGACCCATGTGGAAGTGATAATAACTTAACAAGCCACTTCAAAGAATAAAATAAGAGTGATCATGGTTGAGACAAAAAAGGATATATAACTTAGGAGTAAAATGTTTACAAACCTCTTTCACTCCTAATTTTAGTGTATCCAAAAAGCCAAAAAAAACAATGCTCCACAAACAAGAGCTACTATCATTCAAAAACAAAAACCAAAGCAAAACATTTCATCCTACTACTATCCATAGCAGCATACTCTTGCAAAATAGCTATACTTATGTGTTTGAGGGACTAAACAGAGATCTACTTATACCTTCCGAGAAAAGCAGCTAATGCTTGAAGATTGTTCACTGTGATGGTCATCTATAGATTGTTTTCATCTACAAATAACAATCTACAACATAGAAAATCAGTTAGTATTAAACCCATTCCCTTAATTCTAGTATTAACAATATAAACAACACAACTGTCTACACAATATTCATATTTCAGCTTTTTCACAACCTTCCACATATATCAAGATACTCTGTACATGTTAAGATACAAATTGCTCCAAAAGCTTAAGCTATTAAAGAATGTTCCCAACATTGCATATTAAGCTTCAACACCCTCCCTCACATGTGACCCCATCTAGCACGTGGAGAGGCAAACAACCTAAACAAATCAAACTCCATCATTAAACGAGACATATAATAAAGTGCAAACATGGACATTAAATCGGGGATGGAGAGTCGAACCCAAGACATCTCACAAACGAGGCTATGGTACCATGTTAAGTTACTAGTTACTCCAAATTAAAGCTTAAGCTATTAAGAATTGGCCCAACAATGTATATCAAGCTTCAACCGTAGGGAATGTATAGTCATGAACAAATAACGTTAAAGAAGGCCCTTGTAATAATGTAGAAATACATATAGTTGGCTCTTAAACTCATTGGAACTAAGTCTAAACTTACAATGATCTTAAATTAGTGAGCAATCCAAGTTCCTTTGGAAGATCCCCTGATAATGCATTGATACCAAAGGTTCTAAGTAAATCAAATCACATTAGAACTTTAAAAAGGCCATTATGAAGTGGTGGTCCCACGTACACAGGGTGCTACGAGGGGCAGACTGATAGAATAAAAATGTAATGTAACGTAAAAATTTGAAATAAGGTGGGCTTACAACCATTGCATTCGAGTTAGATTTCCAATGGATGAGGATAGGTGACCTGTTAGGAAATTGAACTACCATCAATTTCATTAGCAATCAATTTGAACAATCCAAATATTATTATAAAACGCTACAAAATTG
Source organism: Hydrangea macrophylla (assembly GCA_033977485.1). Classification (NCBI taxonomy): domain Eukaryota; kingdom Viridiplantae; phylum Streptophyta; class Magnoliopsida; order Cornales; family Hydrangeaceae; genus Hydrangea; species Hydrangea macrophylla. The sequence continues at coordinate 8,213,425 of CM066997.1, forward strand.
TACACAATCATATACATACATAAAAGTTGTTTAGTGTTTAAATTAATAAAAATAAAAATATAATAAATTGAACGACCATCAATTTCATTATCAATCAATTTGAACAATCCAAATATATTGTAATAAACACAGTTCAAGTACAAAAGTTTACACAATCATCTACATATACATACATAAAAGCTACGTAGTGTTTAAATTAATAAAAATAAATAAAAATATAATAACTGAACTACCATCAATTTCATTACCAATCAATTGAACACCCAAAATATTGTAATAAAACACAGTGAAAGTAAACAATGATACAATTTGTCCGGATTAAGGAGTACAGAGGTAAGAAAATCGTTGTCAGAAATCATGTAGTAGTTGTTGTTGTTGTTGTTGTTATTATTATTATTATTATTATTATTATTATTATTATTATTGTGCTGGAATAATTACATTCTTATAACTAATGACCTATGAGAGAGTGCGTGTGTGGGTATGTGTATGTGTGGAACCACTTATATAATTAAAGCTTATATGATCTAATCCCCAATTAAGCATGTAAAATAATCTCAGGTCTAAAAGCATACTCAATATACCAAATATAATCTCAGGTCTTAGATCATTACCACTTAATTATCAGTTCAGGAACACTGCACAAAGAAAAAACATTTTGGCTACAACATGATTTACAGAGAGTAGTACCTCTTTTACCACACCTGCTACATGATGCTGATTTCATGATCTATCAGGCACCAAAGTGTTTCATCATGCTTCACATAACTGACATAAGAACTAGTGCAAACACTACAATGTATCAATAGTCACAAAGCATTTTAACTGAATAAATCCTAGTCTACGGCGTTGACCTATGGTGGAAAGTTCAACTGACAATTGTGCAACAATCTTCCACTGAAATTCAGCCACCAAAGAAAAAAAAAAAACAAATTGTCATAGGAAATGGTTGTAATTGTTCAATGGGCAATGTTTGGACAAAAGGTTCGCAAAGAGATGCTCACAAAAGTACATGGCATCCCATGTGGAAGTAGGACCCACCACACTTAACTCAACACATGGGATGCCACATCATTTTGTGAGCATCCCTTTTGTGTCCCTAGCATTACCCTTGTTCAATTGCTATAGCTGCTACCAGTTTCAGTTAACTTAAACTAGAAACAACCACTACACCAAATTTGCACAAATCAGCTAGGTCAGTAATCTACCACAAACATTAAGTCAAAATTTATACTACTAAAAACTGGTAGAAAGTTCGAAACATTGATTGTAGTTAAGCAAATGTTACAAGCAAGCACACATAAATTATAAGAACAAGTATCAGCTTTTTAAAACCCAATTTGTGATAAAAGTTCATACCCAAGAATCGTAAGGAGATTGATCACATTATTCCTCAGTTTTTAGCACCAATTGTTACAAACTTGATGTTGAACATATATGCAAGTGCACGTATATTGTGGTAGATTGGTGAACAATATCAGCTTTTCAAGAAATAAACAATGTAGATATAACTTTTGGAATCTAATATAAACAGATCTATCTCATAATACTGTAGATGTAATTTTTGGAACCAGATGTGCTAACAGTAAGTTTTTTTTCATCTCATATATGTATCTACAGATCGTAATGATGTGGGGGTGAGGAGAAAACTTACCTTCGGCACTCTCTCTCTAAAGGTGAAAGGACCCGCCAGCAGCGAACAACGATGAGCCGGCATGGTGGTTGACTGACAAGAGCCGAGATCCGAATGGGACATGAGAACGAAGATCTCACCATCCCCGGTAGACGTTGAGCACGAAAACGAAGATCTCACCATTACCATCGCCATTTCCCCTTTCTCTCTCTCTTTCTGTCTCTCAAAACAACGAATATGAAAAACAGATGAATGCTAGGGTTTGAAATAAACTTCATTTTAATTACAAAATTGCCACCGCGTATTTATTTATGTCACTTTTGTAATGCGAACATACTTTTATGTCGGTTTTTTCGAAAATGACATAAAAAATGTCATTATTTATGTCACTTTTTTAAAAAAGTGACATAAAAATTGTAGTATTTATGTCAATTTTTAAAAAAATGACATAAATACTTTAAAAGTGACATAAAAGCTACGCATGAGGAACAATTATGTCACTCAAAATATGAGTGACATAAAAAGTATTTTAAAAGTGACATAAAAGGTGTTTTTCCTTGTAGTGACTGCTTGATTCAGAATCACTTCCCAACCTCTCCTATGAAAGAGGATGAACTCAACTGATAAAAAAGACTAATTTCCATAAGTTAAAGAAAAGAATTATACAGAGAGGGAGGGAGAGAACTCAGGCACCAAGGGAAACCAAAAAAAAAAAAAAAATTATCAACATTTTTTTTTATTCAATCCAATAACCTTGCCAAAACTGATCAGCCACAGTTGCGTCACTTACTTTCAACTATCTGTAATAAATAAGAACTTTCTTAATCGAAAAAGATTTGGGGCAAACCTCTTTGTGTCTAAGCCCTATTGTTTCATTCTTCACCTGTTATATTCAAGAGGAGAGACCATGAGAAGGGACGGGTGATAAAAACAATGGAAGATTAATAGAGAGATAAGCACTAATAAAAAGTGTAGATCGCAAGAAAATCGGAGTTCTCTATATCTTCATCTTGTAGTCCCATTTGTTGCCAGTGCAATGACGCTGATATTTTCTTTTTAAAAAGATCACGAAAAACAAATATAGAATTTGCAACTAACAAAGCATTTATAGTAAGAATAATGATAATGATAATAGAAAGAAGATATTTACGTCTACCTGAGCAGTCCAAAAAAAGAAGAAGAAGAAGTTAGTTTTAGAACTTACCTATTGACAGACAGTGTGAATATTGACTTTAACTTTTGGAAATCAAGAGAATAGGGCTGGTAGTTAAGATAACTGCTAATTTTAACAATAGCATAAACTTTAACAATGGATAAACTTACAAAGTGAAACGCAATCAGTTGCTATCAACACCAAACAAAGTTGACCAAGGAAATTTTACCAAAAATGTATACAAAAAGCTAATTACCTGATTTTTGTATACATTTTACCAAAAATGTATACAAAAAGCCAATTGTCTCCTACTTCTTACATGGTCTTGTCTTCTACAATGACCTGGTTAAAAATAAAAGAAGAAAAAGTAAAGCAGAAACAAATCAAAAAGGGATGCATTTTCCCAACGTAATAAGTTTGTTAAAAAATCTCAACCATTAGTCAAGGACAGGGTATTTTCAAAATCTAAAAACCCAAAAAGAAAGGGATTAAAAAAAAGGTCTTATTTTCCAAATATCAACCATGAGAGTCCAGATTTTTGGAAATGTGATTAAAAAAAAAAGGGATTCAAAAATGTTTTTCAAAAAATCCATTCTTCGAAGAAGGGTTTTAAGGGATGGTAAAGTTTGGAACTAATCAAATGGAAACAAAAACCAAAAAGATACAATGAAAGCCCTCGAATAATTTTGCTCATGTGCATTGAATCACCTGTTGAAACTGGTTCGGTTAGCAAAGAGAAGTCTTTCAGATTCAGTGAATTAAGCAAAATCCCCTTAAATATATAGGAGATACATAGAAGCCCTAAGAGCAAAATAAGCACGAATCTGTAAATAACCCTGTAAATAACAAACACACACGCAAAGGAAGAAAAAAAATATATTAGTTGATGTAAATAACATTACCAAAATACATTCTCTGATCCAAAAACATTAGACGATGAGATCTCACCTCCAAAAGCTCCGTTTGCGAGGATGATCATCATTACCTTCGTGTTTCACAAAGCTCTGTTTGGTAGCTGAATATATGTATTTTAGCAAATATCAACCATGAGAGTCCAGATTTTTGAAAATGTGATTAAAAAAAAAAGGGATTAAAAAATGTTTTTCAAAAAATCCATTCTTCGAAGAAGGGTTTTAAGGGATGGTAAAGTTTGGAACTAATCAAATGGAAACAAAAACCAAAAAGATACAATGAAAGTCCTCGAACAATTTTGCTCATGTGCATTGAATCACCTGTTGAAACTGGTTCAGTCAGCAAAGAGAAGTCTTTCAAATTCAGTGAATTAAGCAAAAACCCCTTAAATATATAGGAGATACATAGAAGCCCTAAGAGCAAAATAAGCACGAATCTGTAAATAACCCTGTAAATAACAAACACACACGCAAAGGAAGAAAAAAATATATTAGTTGATGTAAATAACATTACCAAAATACATTCTCTGATCCAAAAACATTAGACGATGAGATCTCACCTCCAAAAGCTCCGTTTGCGAGGATGATCACCATTACCTTCGTGTTTCACAGAGCTCTGTTTGGTAGCTGAATATATGTATTTTAGCTATGAAAGAAATAAGATTTTGTAAAACCTTACATTTGATGTCAATGTGTGTACCCAAGGAAAAAAAAAACATTAGTTGATGTAAATAACATTACCAAAATACATTATCTGATCCAATTTCGTTTACGTTTATACAATAACTCGTGCCGCGGGGGGCACGCACCAAAAAAACCAAAAAAAAATTGTTTGTTCACACCATATGAACTTACACAAAAAAAACCTTATATATGAGCAACATCGTCATACCGTGTAGATTAATTACACAGAAACATTCTATATACACAAAACTACATTAACACTCCCTCCATAGTGTATTCAATGTTTTGGCAAATTGTGAATTTTCGTCATCAATTTGGAGAACGTGTAAGTATCGATGTCAATGTACTTCGGCCAGTGCGGGGAGTGCACACGAATCTGAAAATATACAAAAATTAAATTCTCATGTGAATGTTGAACATGATAAATTAGATGCAATATTTATTTATGATTTAGCATTACCTTGTTGGGGCGGGCATTTATCTTGTCAAAATCTCTTGCCGCGTCTTGCCAATTCCATGATACATTTTTCCACCAATTCTGAAAAAGTATTTATTGAAGGTCAAAATTACCAAAATAAATATGCCCTATTTTTGCTACCTTTATTAATGTGTTTGTGCAAACAATTGACATTTACCTGTAAGTAATTATATAAGGACCTCGGGATAAACAATGTTTGTCGTTGAATCCGTATTCCCATCAGTCAGAACACTTATACGATCAAAGGACGTACATCTGGATAAAGCGACATATAATTGTCCATGACTAAATACAGGGGTCCGCAAATCAATCCCAACAAACTTGACCGATTGACCCTGAGATTTATTAATTGACATTGTGTATGCCAAGCGGATTGGAAATTGACGCCTCGTCATACTAAAAGGCAATTCAGTTGATGAGGGAGCCAATGAGATTCTGGGAATAAAGGCTAAGTTGCCAGCTTTATCACCAGTCAAAATCAACCCTTCAATTACACGCGAAGCAGTTCTGACAACCATCAACCGTGTGCCGTTGCAAAGTCCATCTGTTGGTGCAATATTTCTTAGCAACATGATAGGACAACCCACTTTCAATTGGAGATTGAACGGGGGTAAACCGGAAGGGTCCAATGAGTTAAGATATTCATTAGGATACTGGTTAGTAATAGCTCGATCACTACCATCACCGTCAGACAATGTATCAGCAGCCAAATAGGTAGATGCCTTGCCAGGGAATTTTTCTAATGCAACATTATTAATAGTGTTGACATCCACATTCCGTGCAGAAAGAATTGTCCGCTCGGTGAGATAGGTAGGGGTGACCGTCCCTTCCACACCCAGTCCTGGATAAACTTTGCATAATAACTCTTCAATGTTATGACACTTAAGTATTGTAGACGGGAGTTTTACAACTTCTTGCGGTTTGCTCCCTACCTAGATATAAATAAAAATAAATAAAGAACAAAGAATGATGTAATAAAAGTAATTAATTAGGTAAAATAGAAGAATTAATACCTCCATAAAAAATCTTGCAAAATGAACATTGCTTGGGTTTGCATTGTTTAACCGCATATTGTCATCCAAAGTCAAAATGTTTACATTGTTCCACAGAGAAGAGCGTCTCAAAGAAGCACCCACAATTTGTTCACGCCCCCCTTTGGGCACGACTGGCATGACTTGTCGAAAATCTCCACCAAGAACAACAGTTATACCCCCGAATGGCTTGTTTACATCACAAATGTTCTGAAGTGTACGATCCACTGCCTCAACACAATTTCTATGTTGCATTGGAACCTCATCCCATATGATTAACTTGGTTTCCCTGACCAACTCTACCTGCATTGACTGCTTACTAAATCCGTATATAGAATTTTCATGCACATCGAACGGAATGGAAAACGTCGAGTGTGCAGTTCTGCCTCCCACTAACAATAATGAAGCAACTCTCGACGACGCAACTGTAATAACAGTATGTCCAAGCCTACGGATGTATAGTGCAATGGTATTATAAGTGAAAGTTTTTCCTGTTCCAGCGCCCCCACTAATGAAAAATGTAGTCCCTGTATTTTCTATGACTGTAGAAGTGATTACATCAAAGGCGTGCCGTTGTCTGACATTTAGGCTATCAATTCTAGTGTGTACATCTTCTACTTGTGCATCGAGTTGAAGTTTTCTATGGTCACACAATAGCCTGTTACGGACTGTGTTACTCCAATTTCCACTTGGTTCCGGCATTGGAGGGTAATTGGCCAAACACTTTCCGGATTGTTGAAGCATTTGATTGAGAAGATACAGGCCATAATCCTCTATTACAACCGCATTTGGGTTTGGATTTCCATACACTATACGAATCTTGTGATGAAGATCGTCGCATATATCTGAAGAGAAGCATTTCCACAACTCATATGGGTACAACGGGGAGCATTCTGTGAGAATTATACTGAACAATCTTCTCAATTGGTGCCCAGTGTTCATAACTGCGGCCTCTTGAAGACATTGTATCCATTCAGCATCATCTTCTAACAGTCCTAATGCTATACATGCTGATTTAAAAGTCGGATGTGTAACATTATTTACTGTGCGCAGATGTTCAAATGATGTTGGTCCTCTCACATGTGTCAATAGTAAGCGTAAATAGAATCTCTCACCTGAATTCGGACTGGCAAAGTAAATTCTACCAATAGTATACCCCTTTTTTCTCGGTGTCCATACACACGTAGTGCTATTCCAGACAAAATAGTTAGGAAATTCTTGGTAAGTGTAGACTCGAGCGCTCTCATTGGCTGCACAATAGTTAAAGAAGCCAATTAGGGGCGACGTTTGTTGTGCAGCTCTAGATGTTATCCTGTCAAATGTCTCATTAGGATCAAAAACTACCTTGTGCATTCCAGGCAAGTGAAGGGGCAATCGAACAACTGTTGGGAACTCTTCATGCGTACTATGACCTAACAATCGCCAAGCAGCTTCAACTGGTCCGATATACCTCGCATCAAGATATTGTTGGATCTCATCTGTTCCTCCCAAAACCATCGTTGTGCGATCATGACCTTTGTAAATGTATTTGTGAATATACTTTACACATCTCATCCCAGCACAAACTTCAACATTAATATGGCAGTTGAACTTTCTAGAAAGATGGGGATTGTATGGCACGACATCTCTATTATCAACTGTATGCTTCCTTACCACATATGATTGGCCTTGATTTCGTCGTCGATAGATAGGGTATCCATGTTCATCCATAGTTGTTGTTTCCACAAATTCTTTAGGATATCATTTTGTACACTTTCCATTCTCTATACACGGAGCTTTTAAATTTCGAGCGCCGCACGGACCATGTATCATGCACTTCATGACAGTATGAAAAAGATGTGGATCTTCCATTGGATTTGGAATTTCCGCACATACTAAATTGTTAACCTGCGCACATGTCCTAATTTTATCGGGTCCGTGCAAAAATAGAAGAGCGTGCATATGTGGAAGCCCGCGCTTTTGGTATTCAATTGTGTAAACATGTGCAACCTTCCTACCAAACACTATATTTTTGCTTATCTCCTTCATCAAACATTTTTTTTAAGCTCAAAAACACGTGCAATTAGATCGTGACGATCTGTGGAGGTTTGATGTGGCAACAAAGCAGCAGTAATTTCGGGCCAATTTGGATTTGCAGTCATCGTTAAAAAAATATCTGGGTGGTGATTGTGCCGTGTGATAGCCATTGAATCCTGAAATATTTCAAACAAATGCCTAGGACTTCCACGGAATGAAGAGGGAAAAATCATCCGCCGACCAACCTAGTCAGGTCTCAAACCATCACTTTCAACTATAACATCAGTTAAATCCTTGTAAAGTTCTAAGCGAAGATTTCCCTGATTCAACCTAAAGTATGTCAATCGATTTTGCTCTGTCGCTGCCCAAGCATCAACCCTAAACTCTTGGAATAACTTCCCAGCTCTAAGAATCGTTGAATACTCTGTTGGGCGTTGAAACATTCGATAGCAATAGTATTGCATCTGAGTTAGACGATTATTCGAAGGGCGTTGATGATGAACGTCCCACTATTTCAAACCAGGTTCCCATCCAAGCTCACCATAAGGGAACAGCAAAACATAATGCAGCGGTAAATAAGCTGGGTGGCACTCATTGATTCGCATCAAACCGTTGTTTCCTTTAAGATGCAAAATTATGTCTCTCATCCCACTAATCTCATTCCCATTCCCTGGCAGTATAACATCAATCTCACTTGCCGTTGGTAGGTTATATAATCGTCGATCATCAGCTTTTGAATTATAACGCAGACATACAGGCAATGCATTTCCTACAGATTCTGCTTCAATTAGAAGTTCGTAAGCTTGGTGGTATTTAGTTGGGAATGGATTGTACTGTTGCAAAGTTTCACGAATGGATTTGAGAACATCCATTATTAACTGTGGGTTTCTACGATAACGTTCTCTTATAGCGGAGTCAGGGTCATAAATATACAGTTGAGCGTAACATGGATCATTACCGGGTTGCGGAATCAGAGATCCCGTTCTATGACGCAATTCCCCATGAATGCTGAAGCATCTCGGTCCATTTCCCGGGATTACTCTTTCATCTAATTTAGCACCGAGACTCGTAAATGCATTACATGCATTGTATTCTCGAGTATAACTGCGAAATGATATTGAATTTGCATCATTGCCATCATAGAGAGCTTGTAAAAGTGGAGGAGGGGTATTAAGTAAGGGTAGCCTAACTTTTCCTTGTAAACAACAGGTTCCAAAACGGGGCATGTTTGGAGATGAAGAAGTCAATTTCTCGTCCATCCAATGTAGGGGCTGAACAATTAGGACATTCGACATCCATGTTACCGAGAGAGTGGTGAGGTGATTTTATGTTTTCTGGATAAGGAACTGCAACATCCTCTAATTCAACATCCTCTAAGTCAACATCGAGGGCATATTGATATACAGAAGTTGGCCTATATGTATCAAACAAAAATTACATAAGTAAAAAAAAGACAACTATAAAGAGTTGTTCAATTAAGAATATTGATTCACCTATTAATTGGTTCAGCGGAGGATTCATCGACACTTCGTGATTCTGACGATGTCTCTGTTAAAAGTTCATTGTAATGACATGGTGGAAAAGGCAAGGACTGTATGACAGGAAAATTTGAAGGTGATTCTGTGGATGTTGGGATCTCGGCTAGTTCTGTGTAAAGATTTCGCGGCGTTGGCATGGAATGAAGAAAGAAATCACTCGAATCTGGTGTACGTGGAACTAACCAGGGGCGTGACACCACTAAGCGTTTTGATGTACATGTTTCATCTTCCAAACATGCACGATGACGACGATGCACCCTTGGTGTCAAACCAAGCGAGTGCTGAGATTGGATTGACTTTTCTCTTTCTCGTCGATTCCGTTGGGACAAACCTCTCTTTGATAAGGACGGCGTAATATTACATAAGGGAGCCTAATAGGTACAAATGATACACGCATGCTGCAAAGATTAGATTAACTACACAATACAACATGATACATCGTACTTAGAGGTTAGACTTACATTTTCTTTTCCCTTTGTTTGACTTGAGGTTGTTTATTTCTTTTTTCCTTTAGTTGAGAAGTTTGCTCTTTTTCCTTCGTGGTCTTGAATGACGATCCCCTTATTTCTTTCTCTCATTACGTTTCCCTGTTTTAAACATCCATCAAAATGTAAGATTAACATAATTTATTATTTAAAATTTTGTAGGTGTTTTTATTTATTGTCAAAGGTAAGACTTACATTTTCTTTCCGCTTTCCATGACTTGACCATGTCATTTTTTCCTTTCCTTTAGCAATGTATTTTGCTTTATCAAAGTCCTTAAAAAATATTTGCATTAACAGCTTGCTTTATCTCATGAATTATAAGTTCTCTATTAAAACCATTTATGTGAGAAAATATTTACCTGAGAAATGTGTTCTATATTAAAAGTTCGCTCATCTCGAATGACGACACTTACATTTTTTTCTCTCAATAACTTGACCTATATTTTAACACCAAAATAAGGTGATATGCAAAGTTAAATAAATTTTAGTAAATAAATTGAGCTGAAATAATATACGTACTGTTGTTTCCAAGTTTGTATCAAGCTGCATGTTAGAAGTGAGAACATGTTAATAAAGATAGTTAAACGAAGGAACACAACATCTTAAGGTGTAGAACAAATTTATTTTTAAATAATAAACATTCTTACGTGAGCGTAGATGGTTAAATTGTCCATATTTAGGGTACCTAAAAATAAGAATAAAAGTACATAAAAACATTATTTGTGCAAGAAACCAGCTTTTGGGCTATGTTTGGGCCAAGAAGATGCAAAAATGCATTAAAAATGCAAAAAACTTAAAATTGCAAAATTTTAACTGTTGTTTGCAAACCGCACTATTTAAAATACTCGGAAAAAATACAATGTTTGTCAAAACTTAGTACTGATGAAAGTTGAGTTCTTGACAAAGAAAGAGGTATGGAAATCCGTGTTCATGAAATCAATGCTCTAAGACAACGGATATGGAACTATGAAGATATACACAAATCTATGAAAACTTTCATAGTTAAAACCCAAGAAAACCCAACCTTGAACAAATGACCGCGAGAAGCAAATGACCGTGAGAAGCAAATGACCGCGAACCGGCTCCCCCACAATGTGACCTGAGACTGGAAAAAAATTAACAAATCCATTGCATTTTACAACACCATTGCAGTTGGTATTAGTAGTAATAAAATAAAATTCAGTTAGAAATTTAAGCCCCAAGGATAAAACACACTCAAAAAAAGAAAATTAAATAAATGTTAGAACATAAACCTGAAAATCAAAACTAACAACCAGGAAATGAAGCTGAAATGTTAGAACATCAACCTGCAAATGAAGCTGAAAATTTGAAATGCAAAAAGGAAGAGGAAAGGAAAAGGAAAAAGGAAATGGTTTGAACTGTTTTTTTTTAAACTAAAATGGTTTATATTCAAACCAATGAGGATTGAAGAGGTGGTTTAAAATCTAAGGGTAAAGTTTGGGACACACCCAAAACCCACACACCTAAGTCCACCAGAGAGAAAGAGACTGTAGGGTCCACCAGAGTGATGTGAGTGGAGTGTGTATTTGGGTGTGTGTTTTGGGTGTGACATAGCATTGCCCAAAAAATATGGTGACCACTGAAGAGGCATGTTTTAAAAATGGACATAAAATGACATTGATTATTTAGGCACAATGAACCATCCCAAAAGGAGGTGGGAAAAAATCAAATAAAAAAATAGACAACATTTGGGGAAGTCCATGAAGGGTTTTCAAATTAAAAAAAAAACCTCTCATGCATTTTACCTTTTTATTCGAATGCATATATTTTATTTTATAGGGGGCCAAACTAAAGCTTCTCACAACTACCTTGACTGAATGTTGTGCAGGCTTACACAAATGAGTTAGAGAAAACAAAGAATGCAAAGATATGACAAATAGAGACAAAGATATATTTAGAGTTTAAAATAAACCGATTCTACACGTTCCCAAAGTTCTAGCTTCGTGGACAAAAATAAACCCAAATAGGCACCACATTTTAAAAAATTCACCATTCCCTAATTTGGTGCCTAGGATTTGGAGGAAACATCCTGCAAGTATTAACTGTGGGAACGTGTAGTATAAACTGCAAGTATAAACTGATCTAAAAAATTCAACCTGGTGTACGAAATCAATTTAATGAATGGACAAAAATGAGTTGGACCACTATGTGAAAGGGGAAATTTGACAGAGAAAATAGAAAAATAGAGAAAAATGAAAGACAGACAGAGAAAAAAAAAACCTAGAATAAATACCCAAAATAAGAAAGGGAAAAAAAGCACAGCTTCAAATAATGTGACCATATGTGATTCAGTTAACCCTTTAAAACATAGAAAATAAGTTTGAAAGAGTGAACCAAAGTTACCAAAATTTTGATACATAAATAATGACGTCTTGGCGCGCGCGCGCGCACACACACACACACACAAAATCTGCAAATTGAAACCCTAGACTGACGAACATACCTCCAAATCTGCAAATTGGAAAATATGGACAAATGAACATACCTCCCAATCTGCAAATTGAAAAATTAAATGATTAGAAACCAAACAGAGAGAGAAAGAGAGAGAGAGAGAGAGAGAGAGAGAGAGAGAGAGAGGGAAAGATGGTGGTGGAGACTCGATCGATCTCGAGAGAGAGAGAGGGGAAGGAAGAGGGAAAGACTGAGAAGAGAGATTGTGTCCGGGAGAGGGAAGAGTTGTGTGTGTGAGTTGTGGACCACTTGATAAGGATCAAAAGGTTGTAGTTCTAAGAGCCCCTATTTTGTCCATTGTATTGTCAAAATGCTTTTGTGCCACAGTTATTATATTTATAACACGCACATAAACACAATTGAATTAAACACATGCATGGCAGAATCCAACCAAAATATATTACTTGCCAACCAAAAAAAAAGTAATAAACGAAAATAATTGTTCCAACAACTAATCTTGCAAATTTATATTTTTTAAGGAAGGAGAGAACATTGGAAAGTGAGCCATAATAAATAAAACTAACCATTAAATTTAAGGGTTTACTGTCAATCAAAATTAAGGGTTTAATTGATCACATAGAGTGGCACCTTCCTAAAATTACTCCTCCAAAAGGGCTCCTTCCTAATGGGTTAATGGATGCACCAAGATAGTCTTGTTGGTGCAGAAGATACTGTGAAGCTACTGTGAAGGAAGAAGGCACTTATGCCAAATTAGCAACGTAGTCAACCAAACCAGCTTACAAATTTTCCAAACCTTTCCCAAAGCGTTATTCGGTGATACCACATTTTAGAGCAAGTGAGAGAGAATAAGTGAAGACAAACACAAACGGTGGCTCCGGTAGGCAGTCCGCGATGGTGGTTAGCGGTGGCGAGAGAGAGAGAGAGAGAGAGAGAGAGAGAGAGAGAGAGAGGGAGACGGTGGTGGAGACTCGATAGAGAGAGAGAGAGAGTGAGAGAGGGGAAGGAAGAGGGAAAGACTGAGATGAGATATAGTGTGTGTACGGGAGAGGGAAGAGTCAGTTGTGGACCACTTGATCAGGATTAAACAAAAATATATTACTTGCCAACAAAGAATAAAACGAAAATAAATGTTCCAATTCTCAAAACAGAGGTCCTCAATTTACTGTTCAAGCCCTCGAACAGTGTTAACAGTGTTACAGTACCTACCAAAGTTAATGAACCAAGGAAAGCTAAGGAGTGGTGAGTTTGCTTACTAACCATTGGATGGATTGATGGAATGGTATAAGTTGTTGAAGTGGATTGTCCTGTCCCAAGTGTAAGCTTTCTGTTTTACCCAAAAAAAAATTGCCAAAGAAAACCCCAAATTGTCAAAATAATTTGGGATGCAAAGCATTACTTAGCACCTACCTTTAAAAAAAAAAAAAAAAAGCAGTACTTAGCACCAGGCTACAACAAATTGAGAAAGGAAAAACAAAAACACTAAAAGGACCAAAAGAAAAGGGAAAATGGTTGCATAAGCTGAAGTCCTGAAGAAAAAGTTCCAAATAACTTTGTGCAGATGCGGCTAAGACATGGCTCAAAATGATAGATGTGTAGAGATTACCCATGAACAACAAAATCATAGGAAACCCACAGATTTGAGAGAGTTCTTAATAAAAAAGAAACCAATTCTAATTAAAAAGATTAGTAAGTAAAAAGATTACACAGATGTTGAAGAAATTCTAACTCACCCCGATTAGTTGTGCGGAGGTCTTGGCGTTTAGAGTGTTAGCCGAAAATTCAATTGAATAAAATGAAAAAAAAACTGTTTGCAGTACTGCAAATTCAATTGCTTATAATTTAGCACTTAATTTTCAATTTTAGCAAATGCACCCTAAGACAGCCTTCTATGTCAACATACCATTGTTTCATGCATTGATTAGTAGATCAATGCATATTCACCATATCCTTACAACCTTAAGAATATGGACAAAAACATATGAGAATGAACTAAGTTGAAACCAAAAAGTTGATATATCACACTTGAAACAAATAATCCCTTTTTCTTTTTCCTCAATCAACTTCATTCCTTTCACTTATAAAATTTTCATGCAAATCCAATTTCAATACTACTTTTTCTGCAATAAAATTTTCAAACTTTGAGACTGTGAAAGTCAATCTTAAATGAAGTTTTCCATAACATACTCCTACTATAAAAGGACATGATTCCAACACTCCATATGAAATTATGAACGGATTCAAAAAGGTACAAACAGAGTAGACTATAAAACTGATAAGTTCCATGTGAACAATAATATTTGCAAGTATATGACGCACTAAGAAATTCTGCTCCACAAAATTGAACAAAAACCAAACAAAACAAAACACAAAATCGTTGCCAAAAATTTAGCTATCAAAAACCAAACAAAACAGAACACAAAATCCTTGCAAAAAATTAACCGAGAGAGATGGATAAGTTACCAGAAGTACTAGCGAATCAGTGGCCTTAGATTTGTATTCAGCATCTCGTGCATTCGCTCTTTCACTTCTACACAACTATTACAGAAAATCATGAGTTCTAACTTCTAACCCAAGAAAAATAAGCAAATATTATTTTATTTTGAAGTTAGAGGAAAAGAACAAAGGAAAGGAAGTGACTTACAAAATATAAACTCTTTGAGTCTTACAAAAATTCGGTAAGCGAAATATGAGAGTTAGGGGTGAAACCAAAGTTACTCCTCAATTAACACATGAAAAAAGCAAAATCCACAATATCACGGTATCATTCGAATCCGAAGTAGAAACAAATGAGCTGATTCTAGAAAAAATGAAAATGAGGAAGAAAATGGTTGGAGCTTATGACCATATACCCCTAACGTGCAATTTATTACCATGAGGTTCAGTATAAATAGCAGCCCTGTATTCTGGGGTGAAATTTATTACCATTTTACCTAAAATTAAATTTTTTTGGAAAAATGTATAATAAAAAAAAAACAAAAAAGGAACTAAAGAGTTGGAACGGATAGTATTAATGAGCAATGCTGGAACGTGTTTGTAAAAGCTTCAAATACATGTGAATGGTGAAGGAAAGAATGTTAAACATTGCACTTTGTGACAGCTTCAAATACATGTGTACCTTTTTGCAAGATTCACAAATACATGTGTACCTTTTTGCAAGATTCACATATTCAGGGGCCAATCAGATCGAGAATTTCACCAAAAGCATAAAAAAATTCCCAAAATCACAAATTTCACCAAACTATGGATGATAAGATCGAAATTGTACCAATCAGAATATTGTAACAGATTCAGGGGGGGTTGATTTTATAGAGGATGTGGATGGTGGCTGAGATGTTGAGTGTACGGAGATGGCCCGGGTTTAGAACTGAGAAAGGGAGAGAGAGAGACAAAGGAGTAGTGAAGAGAGAGGGAATAGGGTCTGAAGAGAGAGACGAAGGAAAAATTCAAAATTCAAAATTCAAAATTTGATGAAGATCATGTGAATGGTGAGCTAAATTTGATGACGAAGGAAAAATTCAAAATTCAAAACTCAAATTCAAAACTTGTTGACGAAGGAAAAATTCAAAATTCAAAATTCAAAGTTGGTAAGCAAAGCGTTACTTAGTTGAAACTAAAACAACATTATAACATGGGGACAAAGTAATGGTTAAAGTAATGGTGAGAACCTCAACCCCAGCCTCTTGAAAATGCTATATAAAAAGTAATGCTTAAATAATGAATTTAGAGAAGGAGCATAAATAATCTAAAAGATATGTCATCCGAACGCACACTTGATTATATCATGAACTGTCACTCTTTCATTTTTCTTCCTCTCACCAATATCATGAACCAATAATCTAAAAGATAAAAGTTGGTCTAAAGAAGTAAATGAACTTAACTTGGAGCTTAAAATGAATAGCAGCCGAGTGTGTTTATCATCTCTAGAAGAAAATGAATAGCAGCCGAGTGTGTTTAATAACTCAGTTAGGTGTTTAGGAGAAAAAATTTAAGAACTTATTTTTCTCAGTGTATTTTATTATTTATAAGGTTCGACACTTTATCAAAAAGTAGTCAAAATTAAAATCTATTGAAAACTTTAAGTATAAAAAATTGATGTCATCAGTACTTAAAAAATCTAGCCTTACTGCTCTTTTTAAGCATTAACAAATCTAAGCATTAACATTTAATTTACTTAATACTAACTTTAATTTACTTAACAAATCTAAGCATTAACATTTTATTGAAAACTCATTGACAATTCTAAGCATTAACAAATCTAGCCTTACTGCTCTTTTTAAGCATTACCAAATCTAAGCATTGGTACCAATCTAAGCAAGGCGTAAAAATTTGAAAGCATATACTAACCCAATGAAAGCATATACTTTCCTTACACTCTTTCACAGCTAGCTAGAATATAAAGCAAAGGATAGAGAAAAAAAAACAAATGATTAACAAAAAAAAAAACCCAAATGATTAAAAAAAAAAACAAAGGATAGAGAAAAAAAACAAATGATTAACAAAAGAAATTGTGAAGATCCAAAATTAAAAAAACAAATGATTAACAAAAGAAATCAGGATAGCAAAGCAATAACCCAAATTAGCTAACAATTTTATGTCAAGTTCCTTGGATAAAGGTTCAGAAATTGACTTAACAAATCTAGCCTTACTCAGTCAAGCAAGGCGTAAAAATTTTAAAGCATATACTAACCCAATGAAAGGATAACACTTTCAGTGACATGTCCATTTGGGTATTCTAGTGGCATGTCCATAGCTACAACACTCTTTCACAGCTAGCTAGAAGGGAGTCATTTTTAACTATTGCTTAAATGATTAACAAAAGAAAAAACAAAGGATAGAGAAAAAAAACAAATGATTAACAAAGCCACACCCAACAACCTCCAATTGCAGCAAAACATACCAGATTGCCAAGAAGATTTCACCCTTTGAACAAAAAAAGAAACACCCTTTGAAACCTCTGGACTTTTCAGTAGGTAGAGTCAAAAAGAATTGCTTACCTGCAAAAAATGAAGATTTCAATTGAAATAAAAGAAATGAAGAAAGGAAACAAAATGTCATAAATGCAACACAGTAGAACCTTTGACTCACAAAATTTGAAGAAGGGGAAAAATGAAGCAGAAAAAAAAATGAACACAGTAGAACCTTTGACTCACAAACTTTGAAGAAAACCTAAACATCTGCAAAGGGGTCTGGTAGCAGTCGGTGGCGCCGGCGTTGGGTGGTGGTGATCGGCGGTGGAATGGGATTTATCTGGAGAGAGAGAGAGAGAGAGAGAGAGAGAGAGAGAGAGAGAGAAGGGGGAGAGTTCTGAAAAGGTTTTTGTCAAATGGATTTGAAATTCAAATGGATTTGGGAAAGAGAGAGAGAGTGTGTGTGCTGCGATTTTGAGAGGGCAGATTGTATAACGTGTATAAGGTGTATATGCAGAAGAGTAGAAACATGTGTGAGTGACTTGTAGACCACTTGATGAAGATCATGTGGATGTAATTATAAGAGCCCCTTTTGTGGGTAATTTGACCATACTACCCTTTTTCTAGGATATAATATAGATATACAAAATTTTAAAGATTATTCCCCATAAAATTTCTCATCAAATATCATTATAATATAGTATTAATAACTGATGATGTCGAAAATTGGTAAGAGATGTTTAGAGAGAGACAAGAGATTGTATGTGGTTCGGTCCCGTTAATGAGGTGACCTACGTCCACGGTTGCGTCAATACGCTTTCACTAGCAGATCACCGGTGGTGTTTAGTGAGCCAACAGAGTGGGCGGCACTACCAGAAACCGACCGGGTTTATGCGTAACAGTGAGTTGTTTATATAATATTCTTTAGAGTCAGAATGCGATCCCCTTTAATAGGGGTGAGCGGCCACTTTTATAGGTGCAAGAGACCATCCGTACATGGTAAGTTTGTATATTAGGAAGCCTAATCTAATTATAAGTTGATTAGCATGATTCAAGGACAGTTTTCTAAGTGGTTTAGGAAACTACTTACTCCTTCCATTTAGTCTTCTAGTTGGGATAGAAAACTGTCTGGGGGCTTGCTAGGCAAGCCACCGTCTCTTCTGGGAATGTGCCCCTGTGGGGCCGGTTCGGGATAAACGCCAGGACTGTGGATCAAACCGGGTGGTTTCGTGTCACGCCCCGACGTAGCATAATACAGGAAAGCATTTAATTTCCTTTATGGACTCGTAGGTCGTGACAAGTGAGTATGACCAATTGTCCCTGCAACAAATAACTTAACAACATTTCTAGAGCAAAGGATACTAACAAAATATAACCTCCACAATTAAAACTTACTAACTATTACAGCAGTCATACACTTAGGCACAAAACGCCTTATTCAAATGTCTAAAGCTAGTTTATTACAAACCCAAATTAAAAGACATAGGAAATATAAAGCAGCCTCCAGGAAAGTCTCCTGACTCTAAGTAGCATAGTCAAAATACCCTGGCTGCTCCTGACCCTGAAAATCTGGACATACAGTCCAGGACGCATCAACGCCGTCAGCTTATGAAAGCTGGTGAGCAAAATAAACAAGTGCTCGCAATGTATATATAAGCATATAAACAACGGTGCAATTTAACTTTAAAAGCAATAGATTCAAGGTTCCAATTCCAACATAAGCCATGGGGAAATAAAGAGAGCAATAAATATGCGACCATGCATGAACAATGAAATGTCTCATCTTTCTGACTCTTTTCTCTCAACAAAACTCAACACAACCAAACCCTTATCTCAGATACCAGGAATACTATCCGATCGATATCCAAAACAGCACACCAAACTATCGCTTCAGATACCAGGAATAATATCCGATCGATATCTAAGCCACACTCAATACCATCATTTCGGATACCAGGAATAATATCCGATCAATATCCGAAACAAGCGCCTTAGATACCAGGAATAATATCTGATCGATATCTACGCCGTACACCACACTACCACCATCGCTTCGGATATCAGGAATACTATCCGATCAATATCCGAAACGCGCGCCTTAGATACCAGGAATACTATCCGATCGATATCTAAGTCATACACAACACTGTCACCTCCAATACCAGGAATACTATCCGATCGATATTGAGGTCGCCCACCAGACCGCCACCCTTTACTCTTTTCACGCTTTCTCGCACACATGCATGTTGACACAATCTCAACCCTAATATGTATGTCAATGTTTCATAAATAACACCATTAATTAATCACAAAGCTGGATAATCGTACGAGCATAAATTTCGGTCTTAGTTGTTCTGTTTCGTACAATTCTTAAAACATAGACCTTTAAAACAATACGTTTGCCAAACAGTTCTTTAAAAACTTTCAAAATCTTTCCAAACAGACCCTTAGACAAAAATACAGAAACTGCTCAAAACTGCCACCTCGCGCGAGCGGATCGCGCGAGCGAGGGAGAGGTGATGTTGCGCGCACGGGTCGCGCGAGCGAAGGGAAAGGCCGGATCGCGCGAGCGGGTCGCGCGCGCGAAGGGGGGGGATGGTCCGCGCGAGCGGGCCGCGCGAGCGAGCCTCGCGCGAGCGGGTCGCGCGCGCGAGTTCTTGCAGAATGTCATCTTCTTCGTTTTTCCCCTATTTCTGGTTTTAAAACTGAAATTTACCCATTTCTGTTTTCTGTTCGTACCAGGACATGTAATATATGGATCTTCTCGGTTTTCCGCGTAGATTAAGAATACGCGATCAATTTTAACTAATACGGATTGTATCGCTAAATTTCTACGATTAAAGTTAGAGTGACAAAACTTAAAATCAACGGTACGTCGCGATACGGACGAATTAACTCGTAGGATTTGAACCGTAGCCTATTGGGACTAAGATCTTTCATTCCCAATTTACAGAATCGACTTTGGTTAACTTTTACAAAACTCCACTTTCAAGCTTTCATGGTGTTTATACATATATATGCATATATACAACTATATACACTGAAATTTACATATATATACGTTGAGAGTGAGTTTAATTTACTCACCGAGGGCGTTAGTACAAAGAATTTGAGACCGATAATATCCGCCGTAAAAATCCGTCGAAGTTTCCGTCAATAGAGTTTATACTCCTCCGTTCTTGATTTATATATATGTATCCATGTATCTATATGACTGTGTGTATGAATATAATGTATAAACTATATATGTGTATTAGTGTCTTGAGAGATTTAAGAGAAATGAGAGGATTTAGAGGGAGATTGAGAGAGAATGAGAGAAATAGAGAGTGAGAGATGAGAGACTGTCATTGAGAGAGAGATAAACCAATGTATATATATATATAAACCCACTGATTGGGCTCCAAGCAAGGCCATAAGAAACGCACGGTGTGGTCGAGCTCACGTGCTCCCACACCCAAAACGTGGTATAGACGCAGATCAAAACATAAACTGGTATTTTAAGGTTGAAAGAAAATACAGGAAAATAATATTAGCGTAGGAATAAATTCCCGGTTTGTACAAAAATATAGATATCGATTTTGAAACCATAGAAAATATTTTTCTGTATTTAAAGAAATTACGGTTTGACCCCAACCAAAAATTTATAAAAAGAAATAAAACCAAATACACATGGAAATGAAATGAAATATTTATTTATTAATGAAAATAAAATACAGGGTGTTACACTCTACCCACCTTAACAGAGATTTCGCCCCGAAATCTGACCTAACTAATCCTGAAACAACTCGGGGTATCTAGTCCTCATGTCTGACTCTAACTCCCACGACGCTTCTCCCTCGTCATGATGCCTCCACTGAACCTTAACCAAAGGAACGTCTCTTCTTCTCAACCTCTTGATACTCTGATCAAGAATCCTCACAGGTCTATCCTGGTAGACAACATTCTGACTCGTCTCAATATCATCAAAATTAACCACATGTGAAGGATCCCGTATGTATTTCCTTAACATACTGACATGGAATACATTATGAACACCAGACATCTTTGGTGGCAACGTGTAATATCCTCGCCCGAAAAATATTTAATTTAGTGCTAAATAAATGTTTAGTATTAATTAATCTATATTTGGTCGTAAGGTTAAGTTACAGACTTAACTTAAATTTTGGGTGTTCGGAAGGGAACACAGTGAAAGTGCCATTACGGAGGGTACTAGAATTGAAAGTGGGACCCAGTGAAGGGTTGTGATTTATTTAATACAATTATGTGCTTAAATGATTATATGTTACATGCCTATAATGTTTTAATATTATATTGTTTAGTTTGGTTACCAGTTTGGGTAGCCAAGTAAGAGCGTAAATGGACACAGTTCATAACTAGTAGAGTAATTAGCAACTTTATGGAATTATATGGGACCACGTTTGGGACCCTACGAGACTTAGACAAATACTTATAATTTAGTTTTGATAATTAATGGAATGTTTGGGTTTTCATAATAAGAACTTACAAAAGTTTGGGGAGGTAAGTGTAATATACCTAAGTTAATGCTTATCTCCTAAATGAGATATGCATATGACTCATTAGGAGTCAAAATACATTTTGACAGTGAGTTGGAGAGAGAAAGGAGAGAAAGAAAGAACTCAAGGGTTTGGGCTATTTTCTTGAAGATTCATCTAGCAATTGGCTCTTAGGATTCAAATTGAAGATATATTTGGCATCTAGGAGGTAAGATCTTCACTTGGATATAATTTTTATTGAGATTCATGATAGTTTGTTCTTGACCAATTTGGGGATAATCCATGGAAGTTCATAATAAACTTGTAGGATTCATACTTGAAGTGGGTTTGGGTTGCTTGATGCTAGAAATCAACTTCTTAGAGATCAATTAGAAGAAATTTGTTAAGGTGAGTGGTTTAATCCTAAGTTTGGGATGTTTAAATATGATGTATGTTTTATGATTTAATTGAGTTAGAGAGCATGTGGGTGAAAGCAAGAACTTGGTAAAATTGAAATTTTGGAAGTTAGATTCTTAACCCAACAAGCTGCCCAGTTTTTGTAAAATCAGAAATACGCATAGTAAACAGTGTTAAATTGCGAAGTTTCGCGGTATCTGACCCGAAACGTCCATACGAAACTTTTTCGTGTTGTAAGTTTTTCCTGAAAATGTCATCTAATAGCAGTTTTTGGCAGTTTTCAGTGAGTTACGGGATTTTGCTTTTCATAGAATTACTATGTTTATGAATGAGTAATTGTGATGAAAATATTGTGTTCACATGTTGAAGTGATTATATGCTTATGTGGGTCAATGGGAATCATGTAATTGCCACCATGTATATTTAGTCCGTAGGGACAGTTAAACCTCTTACGGAGAGGTAGTGGTGACGACCACAATGGAAAAGTGAGGTGACTACGGGTCACAGAGTGGTCGCTATATGCGAAATCATCTTGAGTGGATGTCCGGAATAAAGGGTCCGGGAGGTGGTGGCTAAATTACATGGATTGCCCGGAGATCGTTAATTTCATGAATGAGCATAGCTAGTGTTGAAAACATGTTTAAATTCCATCTTTATGATTATTGCATTCACTAAGCATTGGCTTAGATATTATTCTTTTTGGTGGTGTTGTAAAAACCATCGCAGGTACCGGAGGACAAGCGGAAAGGAAATGAGTGCGAATTTGGGACTTACGGGGTTGGAGCTTAAGTTATACATCTTTTACTAAATTCGAACTTGGAACTTATGTAAATATTTTTGGTATGAAACTATGTTAGTTTGATCATAGTAGTATGAATGTATTGTTATAAGGAGTTTAGTCAATTTCGTCTAGCTTGAAGTTTTGTAAAGACTAAACTAAACTCTTGTTTTGTAAGTTCCAACTTACCTGTTGGAAATTTGGAACGTGTAAGTTATGTTATGAAACTCTACTAAGAGTAGTTTTGATGTAAGTTGGAATGAATGCAAATTCTAAACTTATAAGGATATTAGTGGTGGATATGTATAAAGAATGGTATATGCTTAGAAATATGGTTACAAGTGTTAGATTAATTACAGCAGGTTTTGGTTGAACATACAAAGCAATTCTGGCGAATTTTTTTAAAAGGGTTGCTGAAGAATGTGATGTTTTAAATTTTAATATTTTTAACTTTTAATTTGACAAAATGGTACCTTTACCTTTAAGTTTCAAAGATGAAATGCTTTCCAAACTAGGTGTATGAATAGTTTTGGAATATTAATAATCGAGATTAGTAGCCTTAATGGCGTTGTCATACGTCCTAATCCGCTTAGGCCGGGTTGGGGTGTGACAAATTTTGGTATCAGAGCAATAGGTTAGAGCCTTTGGGAACGTGCGACGAGAAATGCGACGAGGGAGTTGCGTATAACATGTTATATTAATGTTTAAATGTGTATACACGTTTAATTTAGCATGCTTTAAAGTTGTTTAGCATGCATAACGGGTATGTATACATGTGTGTTGGTGGTCAGGCAAACATGTCTGATGATGTTTCACAAACTTCTACACAATTGGAAAGGGTTGAACGGGTTTTGGAAGGACTGGTAAGGGTCGCTGAAACTCGAACTGTGGAAGAAAGGCAGAGAAATCTGGATACCAGAAGAGGCTCTTCAGTCGCTGAACAATTTTACAAAAAGAAACCGACAATCTATGAGGGCGAACCGAATCCGATGAAGGCTGACTTTTGGTTAATGGATATGGAAAGGATATTCCGAATTGTTGAATGCGACGACACTCAGAAAATTATGTGTGCAGCCGATACCTTGAAAGAAGAGGCACAAAATTGGTGGAGGTCGATGCTAAGGCAAGGGGTACCAACAACTTGGAAACAATTTACTGAAGCATTCCGCAGGCAATACTTCCCGCCATCGATGTACGTTCAAATGACCCAAGACTTCATGAATTTACAACAAGGAAGTATGTCTGTGAATGAATATTCTACTAAGTTTACAAGTTTAGCACGGTTTGCCGAGGGAATGATTCCCGATGAATTTCAGAGGGCAAGAAAGTTTGAAAGAGGACTTCGAAGGGATATCCGAGGAAGAGTAGATATACTACGATTGAACACGTTTGCGGAAGTTTTAGATGTAGCTTTGATCGCAGAACAAGGAATGGGTGAATTGGTAGCAAGTCAACAACAAGGTAAACGACAAGGTGGAAATTTGAATCAATTCCAAGGAGTTAAACGACAAAACATTGGGAGTTCATCAGGAAGTAGTAGAGGATTGAATGAGAACAAGCCAAAGTGCAACACATGTGGAAAGAATCATTGGGGAGTTTGTTATATGTTGTCAACAGTTTGTAATAACTGCAAGCAACTTGGTCACATTGCAAGAAACTGTCCGAATCCAAGGCAAGGTACTACGAGTCAAGGTAGGCCAGGAGGGGGTTGCTTTAATTGTGGGGACTTAACACATAAGGTTCGGGATTGTCCCAAACCAAGGCAAGGTGGTTCAAGTTACAACACAGGAAGAAGACCGGCACAACAACCGCAGCAACAACAACAACAACGACAACAACAATCCCAGCCACCCCAAGGACGCGAGCAACGACAAGGAAGATCATTTCAGCTCAGGCCTGGGGAGACCGCTTCAGCCGACACGGTAATATCAGGTATAGTCACCATTTGTTCTCAACCTGCCAATGTACTTATGGACTCGGGTTCAACACATTCGTTTGTATCGCATCAATTTGCTAGACACATGACGGTTCCATTAGAATTTTTGGATTTTGATTTGTCTGTTGCTATTCCGTTGGGGCCTTCGATGATAAGCTCATGTGTTTATAGAGATTGTGATATCAGGTTTAGTGATAGAACCTTAACGGTAGATCTAGTACCACTTGTGATTCAACATTTTGATGTCATTTTGGGGATGGATTGGTTATCCAAGAATCACGCTTCTATTGATTGTGAGAACAAGAGAGTAAGTTTTCAAGTAACCGGTGATGATGAGATTTGTTTTCAAGGAACGGGTGTAGTATCGCCACCATATATAGTTTCAGCCATTGAAGCCCGTCGATTGTTGAAAAAGGGGTGTAAAGGTTTCTTGTGTAGTGTTCTCGATTCCCAAGGTACTGGTGTGAAGTTAGAAGATGTGCCAATAGTCAAGGAATTTTCAGATGTATTTCCAGAGGAGTTACCCAGTGTCTTAATAGAAAGGGAGATTGAATTTGGTATTGATGTGATGCCGGGAACTCAACCAATATCGCGACAACCGTACAGAATGGCACCAGTTGAATTGAAAGAGTTGAAAACACAGTTGCAGGAATTGCTAGATAAAGGTTTCATCAAACCCAGTGTGTCACCTTGGGGTGCACCAGTATTGTTCGTAAAGAAGAAAGACGGAACTATGAGAATGTGTATAGATTATCGAGAGTTGAACAAGGTAACCATTAAGAACAAGTATCCGTTACCACGAATTGATGATTTATTTGACCAACTACAGGGGGCACAAGTATTTTCTAAGATTGATCTGAGATCGGGGTATCACCAATTGAAAGTTAGGACAGAGGACGTGGAGAAGACAGCCTTTAGGACTCGGTACGGGCATTATGAATTTCTAGTAATGCCGTTCGGAGTTACTAATGCGCCAGCCGCTTTTATGGACTTAATGAATAGGGTGTTTAAGACATATTTAGATGAGTTTGTGATTGTGTTTATTGATGACATATTGATTTATTCAAAGAGTTCGGAGGAACATGAACGACATTTGAGGTTAGTTTTGGAAAGACTGCGTGAAAAGAAATTATTTGGTAAGTTCAAGAAAAGTGAGTTTTGGCTTTCAAATGTAACATTTCTGGGACATGTAATTTCAAAAGACGGGGTTTCTGTGGATCCTCAAAAGATTGAAACAGTGATGAATTGGTCAAGGCCGATGAATGTAACTGAAATTCGAAGTTTCTTAGGACTAGCGGGTTACTATAGAAAGTTTGTTCAAGACTTTTCTACGATCGCAGCTCCTATGACACGATTAACAAGGAAAGATGTATCATTTGAATGGAACAAAGAATGTGAAGAAAGTTTCTTAGAATTGAAGAAAAGGTTAGTAACAGCCCCAATCCTTGCGATTCCGTCAGGTACTGGAGGGTATATAATTTACAGTGATGCTTCTTATCAGGGATTGGGATGTGTATTGATGCAAGGGGACAAGGTGATTGCTTATGCTTCACGACAACTGAAACTTCATGAGAAAAATTACCCAACCCATGATCTAGAATTAGCTGCGGTAATCTTTGCTTTAAAGATTTGGCGGCATTACCTGTACGGGGAGACTTGTGAGATTTTCACTGTTCACAAGAGTTTGAAATATTTGTTTACTCAGAAAGAATTGAATATGCGACAAAGAAGGTGGTTAGAATTGATGAAAGACTATGATTTGAATATCCAGTATCATCCGGGAAAAGCTAATGTGGTCGCAGACGCTTTGAGTCGAAAATCATCGAATAGTCAAGTGGGAGGTTTGACGAATCAAGAACAGTTGGTAAAAGAATTTGAACGTTTAGATCTTGAAGTAATTCCTAGACTTGAGGGTGGATTGATGTCAGCAATCGTGGCACAACCGAGTTTGATAGATGAAATCAAGACAAATCAGTTACGAGATCCGTTTCTAAAGAAAGTGGTTGATGAATTACCTGAGGGTAAATATCCGGAGTTCAGTTTTCAAGATAATGTAGTAAGGTATATTAACCGGTTGTGTGTTCCCAATATTAAAGAAATGAAAGAAATGATTTTAGAGGAAGCTCACAGTACGAGATATTCAGCACATCCGGGGAGTACGAAAATGTATAGAGATTTACGATTGGTGTATTGGTGGAGTGGAATGAAAAGAGAAGTTGCAGAATTCGTAGCTAAATGTTTGACTTGCCAGAGGGTAAAGGCGGAACATCAACGACCCGCAGGGTTATTACAACCTTTACCAATACCAGAATGGAAATGGGAGAATATAACTATGGATTTTGTGACGGCATTACCAAGAACTCGGAAGTCCAATGACAGTATTTGGGTAATTGTTGACCGTTTGACGAAGTCAGCGCATTTTTTACCAATCAGGACCACGGATCCTATAGCATTGGCTCAGCTGTATGTTGATGAAATTGTTAGACTCCACGGAGTACCGGTTTCTATTGTGTCGGACCGGGACACACGTTTTACATCGAGGTTTTGGAAAGGATTTCAGAAGGCAATGGGAACAGCTTTGCATTTTAGCACGGCATTTCATCCTCAGACAGACGGTCAGTCCGAGCGAGTGATACAGATTTTGGAGGATATGCTTCGTGTTTGTGTGTTAGATTTTAAAGCTGATTGGGAAACGCATTTACCGTTGATAGAATTTGCTTATAATAACAGTTTTCAAACGAGTATTGGAATGGCGCCTTACGAGGCATTGTATGGACGAAAATGTAGATCACCGGTGTGTTGGACAGAAGTTGGAGAAAGGCAACTTTTAGGTCCAGAGATAGTACAGATTACTACAGAGAAAATAAAGTTAATTCAGAAACGAATACAATTGGCTCAGAGTCGCTATAAAAGTTACGCAGATACAGGTAGAAGGCCATTGGATTTTGAAGTTGGAGAGTACGTATTTTTGAAGGTGTCGCCTTCAAAAGGTATAATTCGATTTGGAAAGAGAGGAAAGTTAAATCCGAGATATGTGGGACCGTATGAAATTGTTGAAAAGATTGGTCTTTTGGCTTATAGACTGGAATTACCACACGAGTTGGCGAATATTCATAATGTGTTTCACGTTTCAATGCTCCGGAGATGTGTCAAAGATGCACTTGTTATACCGGAACCGGAACCATTGCAGATTAGAGAGAATTTAACGTATGTTGAGCATCCAGTACAAATATTGGATCGGAAATAGCAAGTTCTCAGAACCAAGGTGATTCCGCTGGTTATGGTATTGTGGCGAAACCATTCAGTTGAGGAAGCAACTTGGGAAAGAGAAGATGAAATCAAGGAGAAGTATCCTCACTTGTTCTAAATTGAAAGGTAAGAAAAGTTTGGGGACAAACTTCTTGAAGGAGGGGAGAATGTAATATCCTCGCCCGAAAAATATTTAATTTAGTGCTAAATAAATGTTTAGTATTAATTAATCTATATTTGGTCGTAAGGTTAAGTTACAGACTTAAC
The DNA here is from genome assembly GCA_033977485.1 of Hydrangea macrophylla. Classification (NCBI taxonomy): domain Eukaryota; kingdom Viridiplantae; phylum Streptophyta; class Magnoliopsida; order Cornales; family Hydrangeaceae; genus Hydrangea; species Hydrangea macrophylla. Next base: position 8,241,834 of record CM066997.1, read on the forward strand.
TTAAATTTTGGGTGTTCGGAAGGGAACACAGTGAAAGTGCCATTACGGAGGGTACTAGAATTGAAAGTGGGACCCAGTGAAGGGTTGTGATTTATTTAATACAATTATGTGCTTAAATGATTATATGTTACATGCCTATAATGTTTTAATATTATATTGTTTAGTTTGGTTACCAGTTTGGGTAGCCAAGTAAGAGCGTAAATGGACACAGTTCATAACTAGTAGAGTAATTAGCAACTTTATGGAATTATATGGGACCACGTTTGGGACCCTACGAGACTTAGACAAATACTTATAATTTAGTTTTGATAATTAATGGAATGTTTGGATTTTCATAATAAGAACTTACAAAAGTTTGGGGAGGTAAGTGTAATATACCTAAGTTAATGCTTATCTCCTAAATGAGATATGCATATGACTCATTAGGAGTCAAAATACATTTGGACAGTGAGTTGGAGAGAGAAAGGAGAGAAAGAAAGAACTCAAGGGTTTGGGCTATTTTCTTGAAGATTCATTTAGCAATTGGCTCTTAGGATTCAAATTGAAGATATATTTGGCATCTAGGAGGTAAGATCTTCACTTGGATATAATTTTTATTGAGATTCATGATAGTTTGTTCTTGACCAATTTGGGGATAATCCATGGAAGTTCATAATAAACTTGTAGGATTCATACTTGAAGTGGGTTTGGGTTGCTTGATGCTAGAAATCAACTTCTTAGAGATCAATTAGAAGAAATTTGTTAAGGTGAGTGGTTTAATCCTAAGTTTGGGATGTTTAAATATGATGTATGTTTTATGATTTAATTGAGTTAGAGAGCATGTGGGTGAAAGCAAGAACTTGGTAAAATTGAAATTTTGGAAGTTAGATTCTTAACCCAACAAGCTGCCCAGTTTTTGTAAAATCAGAAATACGCATAGTAAACAGTGTTAAATTGCGAAGTTTCGCGGTATCTGACCCGAAACGTCCATACGAAACTTTTTCGTGTTGTAAGTTTTTCCTGAAAATGTCATCTAATAGCAGTTTTTGGCAGTTTTCAGTGAGTTACGGGATTTTGCTTTTCATAGAATTACTATGTTTATGAATGAGTAATTGTGATGAAAATATTGTGTTCACATGTTGAAGTGATTATATGCTTATGTGGGTCAATGGGAATCATGTAATTGCCACCATGTATATTTAGTCCGTAGGGACAGTTAAACCTCTTACGGAGAGGTAGTGGTGACGACCACAATGGAAAAGTGAGGTGACTACGGGTCACAGAGTGGTCGCTATATGCGAAATCATCTTGAGTGGATGTCCGGAATAAAGGGTCCGGGAGGTGGTGGCTAAATTACATGGATTGCCCGGAGATCGTTAATTTCATGAATGAGCATAGCTAGTGTTGAAAACATGTTTAAATTCCATCTTTATGATTATTGCATTCACTAAGCATTGGCTTAGATATTATTCTTTTTGGTGGTGTTGTAAAAACCATCGCAGGTACCGGAGGACAAGCGGAAAGGAAATGAGTGCGAATTTGGGACTTACGGGGTTGGAGCTTAAGTTATACATCTTTTACTAAATTCGAACTTGGAACTTATGTAAATATTTTTGGTATGAAACTATGTTAGTTTGATCATAGTAGTATGAATGTATTGTTATAAGGAGTTTAGTCAATTTCGTCTAGCTTGAAGTTTTGTAAAGACTAAACTAAACTCTTGTTTTGTAAGTTCCAACTTACCTGTTGGAAATTTGGAACGTGTAAGTTATGTTATGAAACTCTACTAAGAGTAGTTTTGATGTAAGTTGGAATGAATGCAAATTCTAAACTTATAAGGATATTAGTGGTGGATATGTATAAAGAATGGTATATGCTTAGAAATATGGTTACAAGTGTTAGATTAATTACAGCAGGTTTTGGTTGAACATACAAAGCAATTCTGGCGAATTTTTTTAAAAGGGTTGCTGAAGAATGTGATGTTTTAAATTTTAATATTTTTAACTTTTAATTTGACAAAAGGGTACCTTTACCTTTAAGTTTCAAAGATGAAATGCTTTCCAAACTAGGTGTATGAATAGTTTTGGAATATTAATAATCGAGATTAGTAGCCTTAATGGCGTTGTCATACGTCCTAATCCGCTTAGGCCGGGTTGGGGTGTGACACAACGCGAGCCGATAAGCCACTTTCCCAACACGCTCCAAAACCTCGAACGGTCCGATGAAACGAGGTGTCAGCTTCTCTCTCTTCTGACCAAAACGTACTATTCCACGAACAGGTGAAACCTTAAGGAGTACCTGATCACCGATACTGAACTCCAAGTCCTTTCGTCGTCGATCCGCATAATTCTTGTGTCTACTCTGTGCAGTTGTCATCCTTTCCTTGACCAGTGAAATCTTCTCATTGGTCTCTCTCACCAAATCTGGTCCCAAAAGTTCTGTGTCTCCCACTTCAGCCCAACACAAAGGAGATCGACATGGCTGTCCGTACAAAGCTTCGAACGGCGCCATTCCAATACTCGAGTGATAACTGTTGTTATGCGCAAATTCAACCAAAGGTAAGTGCGTCTCCCAAGACTCTTCAAAGTCGATTGCACAAGCTCTGAGCATATCTTCCATAATCTGATTAACACGCTCGGTCTGTCCATCGGTCTGAGGATGGAATGCAGTACTCATCTTGAGCGAAGTTCCCATAGCCTTCTGTAGACTTTCCCAAAATCCAGAGGTAAAACGTGCATCGCGGTCTGATACAATCGACACAGGCGCACCGTGTAGTCGCACCACTTGTTGCAGATACATTCGACTCATCCTTTCTACTGGGTAAGTTATATTATACGCGATAAAGTGTGCAGACTTCGTCAAACGATCCACAATTACCCAAATTGCGTCATGATTCTGTTGTGACCGGGGTAATCCAACCATAAAATCCATAGTTATGTGCTCCCACTTCCATCCTGGAACAGGTAAGGGTTGCAACAATCCCGAGGGTCTCTGATGTTCGGCCTTCACTTGTTGACAAGTCAAACATTTAGACACAAACTCGGCTACTTCTCGCTTCATCCCTTCCCACCAGAAGTTTCTCTTCAAATCCTTATACATCTTTGTTCCTCCTGGGTGTACTGTCAGTCTCGACTTATGTGCTTCTTCGAGAATATCTTTTCTCCAATCTCCTGAATCTGGCACACACAATCTGTCTCGACATCTGTACCCTCCATCGGCTCCAACCTTCCATTCTGTCGGGTCCTTCTCTAACATCTTTGCGAACCACGCGTGAAATTTTTCATCTTCCCCCTGGGCTTCGATGATTCGACTCACAAGTGTTGGTTGTACTACGAGGCATCCAAAGTGATGTCCGTCACTTCCCTCAGAAATCTGCATATCAAATACTGCGATTGTCTCTAAAGCTTTCCATTCCCTCAACATCAATGAAGCAATCATTTCTCGAGGCTTCCGACTTAGGGCGTCAGCGACTACATTAGCCTTACCCGGGTGGTACTCTAATGTAAAGTCGTAATCCTTAATCAGCTCCATCCACCTACGTTGCCTCATGTTCAACTCCTTCTGAGTAAACAAATACTTAAGGCTCTTGTGGTCCGAGAACAAATCAAACTTCTCCCCGTAGAGGTAGTGTCTCCAGGTCTTGAGCGCAAACACTACTGCTGCCAGTTCCAAATCATGAGTTGGGTAATTCAATTCATTCGGCTTCAACTGTCGCGAACCATAGGCGATAACCTTTCCGTCTTGCATAAGGACACATCCCAGTCCTTGATACGAGGCGTCACTAAAAATAGTGAACTTCTCACCATCCCTTGGTATCGCAAGCACTGGCGCTGTTGTCAATCTCTCTTTCAATTCCAGAAAAGCGCGTTCATGCTTGTCAGTCCATTCGAACTTCAAATCTTTCTTAGTCAAACCAGTTAACGGGGCTGCTATCTTTGAGAAACCTTCTACAAATCTCCGATAATAACCAGCTAGTCCCAGAAAACTTCTGACTTCTGTAGCATTGGTCGGCCGAGTCCAATTCACCACTGCATCGGTCTTTGATGAGTCAACCGCGATTCCTTGTTGAGAGATCACATGCCCGAGAAACTTAACTTCCTGAAGCCAAAATTCACACTTGCTGAATTTAGCATACATGCGGTGATCCTTGAGAGTCTGCAACGCGATCCTCAGGTGTTGTTCATGCTCTTCCTCTGACTTGGAATAGATCAAAATATCATCAATAAAGACAATAACGAATTGATCCAAGTAGGGCTTGAATACTCTGTTCATCAAGTCCATAAACACAGCCGGAGCATTCGTCATCCCAAACGGCATCACTAAGAACTCATAGTGTCCGTATCTCGTCCTGAAAGTAGTCTTAGGTATGTCTTCCTTCCGCACCCTCAACTGGTGATACCCTGACCGTAGATCAATCTTAGAAAAGGTCGTAGCTCCTTGCAACTGATCAAACAGATCGTCTATCCGAGGTAAGGGATACTTATTCTTGATAGTAACCTTATTCAGTTCTCGGTAGTCAATACACAACCGCATTGACCCATCCTTCTTCTTCACGAATAACACTGGTGCTCCCCAGGGTGAAGTACTTGGACGAACAAAACCCAATTTCTCAAGTTCTTGAACTTGTTCCTTCAGCTCCAACAACTCAGTAGGGGCCATCCTGTAGAGAACCTTGGTTATAGGTCGAGTACCTGGCACCAATTCCACACAGAATTCTATGCCCCTTTCCGGCGGTAATCCTGAAATATCTCGGAATACTTCCTCGAACTCTTTGATCACCGGTATTGATGATACTGTCACCTCTGCACTGACAACCTCAATGTTTGCTAGGCATCTAGTGAGGAACATATCACCCGAAGGGTTACATTGGAAATCGAAGAGTCGATTCCCCTTGTCTGCAAATGTGATCCTCTTCCTTGCACAATCCAACTTCGCATCATTCTTCTCGAGCCAATCCATTCCCAGGATTATATCGAACTCCTTCATCGACAGAACCACCAATCTTGCCAAAAGTTCGCGGTCTCCTAACCGTAGAGGACAATCCTTACACACATGTAATAACTTGACTGTGGTCCCTAAAGGTGAGACAGCACTCAAAGCTTCCTCTAAACGTTGCGGTATTATACCCAACTTCTGAACGATCTTAACAGATATAAAGGAATGTGTAGCACCCGTGTCGAATAAAACTTTAACATGAGAGTTAAACAAGGTTAGAGTACCTTCCACTGCTCGTTGCTCAGGCAATCCCTCCTCATAAGCACCTCCTCCATACCCTGTTTCTTCATAACCAGCAGCCTCGGGAATAACAGCATTCAGGCGGGCCTGTCCTTGCTGACCATAGTTGCCTTTCCTAGGAGCCTTGCATTCCGGACTTATGTGACCTGGCATGCCACAATTATAGCACACAATTCCCGGACGATCAGCACGCCTAGTCTGTCTGCAATCTTTTGCTCGGTGACCGGGATTACCACAATTGAAGCAGTTATTATTTTTGGCCCCTTCTATTGCTAGAGGCTGATATTGCTGAACTGCTCGTGTCTGTTGAGGTTTCTTCCCTCCATCCCAGGTCCTTTTCTGTCCTTGAGGGTACCCAGGTTTCTGTCCGAAATAACCCTTCTGCGGAGGTCGATTTTCAAACGGCTTCGAATTTTGACAACCATCATTCTCTAACCCCGTAGCCAATCTTACCAGAGCTTCAAATGACTGGCCCAGATGCCCCATAGTCAGATGTCGGAGAGACAGGTTGAGACCTCGGTGATACTTCTTGATTTTCTTCTGGGGTGTGTCCACCATATGTGGAGCAAAGCGAGACAGACGCTCAAATCGAGTAGTGTACTCTCGGACAGTCAGATTCCCTTGAGTCAACTCCATAAACTCTTTCTCTCTCTTGTCCTTCTCTTCTTCAGGAAAATATTTTTTGAGAAATCTTTCTTTAAACACCACCCACGGCATTCTCCTTGCAGCTTCTTCCCCTATGGTCGCTTTTTCAGCATCCCACCAATCAGCCGCTGCATAAGACAGCTGAAAGATAGCCAGACGCTTCTTCTCCAGATCAGTGCACTCTATGGTCTCAAAGATACGCTCCATCTGACGTAGCCACTGTTCCGCTTGCCAGGGTTCATCAGTCCCCGCAAAATACTCAGGTCGCAGAGCGCGAAACTCCTTGAGGAGCTTGTCTCCCGTCTGGTGGGCTTGCCTCCCATTCCCGTTGTGATTCCCATTCTGATTATTGTTCCTCGCATTCTGATCACTAACCCTCTCCAATCTTCTTACAAAAGCCGCGAACATTCCGGTTGGATCTATTACCGGGGGTGCATCTTCAATAGCGGGACGATTCCTGAGATTTCTTCCAGCCATCTGATCGAGAGAACGGTACCTATCCATCAATCAATAGAATTCGGTCAACCTCTCGAGAAGAAAGAAAACTCTAAACGATAGAAAGCGACTAGACACGGAATAAAGTCGAACTATCTTATCTCAATTCTATCTTAACGGCAGATCCTAGGTGTTCTGGACAATTGGTCGAGCCATAACCTGGCTCTGATACCAAAAAGCCTGTCACGCCCCGACGTAGCATAATACAGGAAAGCATTTAATTTCCTTTATGGACTCGTAGGTCGTGACAAGTGAGTATGACCAATTGTCCCTGCAACAAATAACTTAACAACATTTCTAGAGCAAAGGATAATAACAAAATATAACCTCCACAATTAAAACTTACTAACTATTACAGCAGTCATACACTTAGGCACAAAACGCCTTATTCAAATGTCTAAAGCTAGTTTATTACAAATCCAAATTAAAAGACATAGGAAATATAAAGCAGCCTCCAGGAAAGTCTCCTGACTCTAAGTAGCATAGTCAAAATACCCTGGCTGCTCCTGACCCTGAAAATCTGGACATACAGTCCAGGACGCATCAACGCCGTCAGCTTATGAAAGCTGGTGAGCAAAATAAACAAGTGCTCGCAATGTATATATAAGCATATAAACAACGGTGCAATTTAACTTTAAAAGCAATAGATTCAAGGTTCCAATTCCAACATAAGCCATGGGGAAATAAAGAGAGCAATAAATATGCGACCATGCATGAACAATGAAATGTCTCATCTTTCTGACTCTTTTCTCTCAACAAAACTCAACACAACCAAACCCTTATCTCAGATACCAGGAATACTATCCGATCGATATCCAAAACAGCACACCAAACTATCGCTTCAGATACCAGGAATAATATCCGATCGATATCTAAGCCACACTCAATACCATCATTTCGGATACCAGGAATAATATCCGATCAATATCCGAAACAAGCGCCTTAGATACCAGGAATAATATCTGATCGATATCTAAGCCGTACACCACACTACCACCATCGCTTCGGATATCGGGAATACTATCCGATCAATATCCGAAACGCGCGCCTTAGATACCAGGAATACTATCCGATCGATATCTAAGTCATACACAACACTGTCGCCTCCAATACCAGGAATACTATCCGATCGATATTGAGGTCGCACACCAGACCGCCACCCTTTACTCTTTTCACGCTTTCTCGCACACATGCATGTTGACACAATCTCAACCCTAATATGTATGTCAATGTTTCATAAATAACACCATTAATTAATCACAAAGCTGGATAATCGTACGAGCATAAATTTCGGTCTTAGTTGTTCTGTTTCATACAATTCTTAAAACATAGGCCTTTAAAACAATACGTTTGCCAAACAGTTCTTTAAAAACTTTCAAAATCTTTCCAAACAGACCCTTAGACAAAAATACAGAAACTGCTCAAAACTGCCACCTCGCGCGAGCGGATCGCGCGAGCGAGGGAGAGGTGATGTCGCGCGCGCGGGTCGCGCGAGCGAAGGGGAAGGCCGGATCGCGCGAGCGGGTCGCGCGCGCGAAGGGACAGAACAGGTCGCGCGAGCGGATCGCGCGCGCGAAGGGGGGGGATGGTCCGCGTGAGCGAGCTTCGCGCGAGCGGGTTGCGCGCGCGAGTTCTTGCAGAATGTCATCTTCTTCGTTTTTCCCCTGTTTCTGGTTTTAAGACTGAAATTTACCCATTTCTGTTTTCTGTTCGTACCAGGACATGTAATATATGGATCTTCTCGGTTTTCCGCGTAGATTAAGAATACGCGATCAATTTTAACTAATACGGATTGTATCGCTAAATTTCTACGATTAAAGTTAGAGTGACAAAACTTAAAATCAACAGTACGTCGCGATACGGACGAATTAACTCGTAGGATTTGAACCGTAGCCTATTGGGACTAAGATCTTTCATTCCCAATTTACAGAATCGACTTTGGTTAACTTTTACAAAACTCCACTTTCAAGCTTTCATGGTGTTTATACATATATATATATGCATATATACAACTATATACACTGAAATTTACATATATATACGTTGAGAGTGAGTTTAATTTACTCACCGAGGGCGTTAGTACAAAGAATTTGAGACCGATAATATCCGCCGTAAAAATCCGTCGAAGTTTCCGTCAATAGAGTTTATACTCCTCCGTTCTTGATTTATATATATGTATCCATGTATCTATATGACTGTGTGTATGAATATAATGTATAAACTATATATGTGTATTAGTGTCTTGAGAGATTTAAGAGAAATGAGAGGATTTAGAGGGAGATTGAGAGAGAATGAGAGAAATAGAGAGTGAGAGATGAGAGACTGTCATTGAGAGAGAGATAAACCAACGTATATATATATATAAACCCACTGATTGGGCTCCAAGCAAGGCCATAAGAAACGCACGGTGTGGTCGAGCTCACGTGCTCCCACACCCAAAACGTGGTATAGACGCAGATCAAAACATAAACTGGTATTTTAAGGTTGAAAGAAAATACAGGAAAATAATATTAGCGTAGGAATAAATTCCCGGTTTGTACAAAAATATAGATATCGATTTTGAAACCATAGAAAATATTTTTCTGTATTTAAAGAAATTACGGTTTGACCCCAACCAAAAATTTATAAAAAGAAATAAAACCAAATACCCATGGAAATGAAATGAAATATTTATTTATTAATGAAAATAAAATACAGGGTGTTACATTTCGTCTAACGGTCCGGGATGACTAAGTAATCAACCCAAATTCAAGGTGACTTGGCTTCTCTTTGCTGAGGTGGCGAGATTTGACTCAATATTTTTGTGCATATCAATAATTATCAAAGAGGATATTAAAAATATGATGGTGCAAAGCGAAACTAATGGAGAGAATGTCGTAGGTTTGGATTCTCTCCACTTCAAGCTACCAATTTTACTCTAGTGTATGGTGAAAATTGTATCAAATTATTTAAAAATGATCTAACAATCATATAACTTAAAAATCTTATATTATTGGGTTTTTTTTTTATTATTATTTTTTTATATCAACCACTGTACAAAAGAGGAAATGTAACTAAGGGCTAACTAGACACTATTCATAGTTATCACTTATTGAAATACCATTTTACCCTTTCTTTTCTTTTTTGTCCCTTTTTCTCTTACACATTTCCATGGCTTTGTGTCCTTTTGTGAGGGTAATTTGGTCATTTCAATCCTAAGATTCCCTTCATTACACTATATAAAAGAGGGAATGTAACTAAGGGCTAACTAGACACTATTCATAGTTACCACTTATTGAAATACTCCCTCCGTCCCATTTTATGTGTCCATCTTTCTATTTTGGGATGTCCCAAAATTGTTGTCCACTTTCCTAAATTAGTATGTAAATTTTACTTAGTTTCCCAAACTACCCTTCCTTACAATCAAAACCAAAATAAAACAAAAAAAAGAAAGTGCAATGATTATGGGCAATTGTGGAAAGTAGGTGTAGATTCTTTTTGTCCCCTTAAATAATTGGATTCCCAAGATGAACACATAAAATGGGACGGAGGTAGTACTATTTTACCATCTCTTTTCTTTTTTGTCCCTTTTTCTCTTACACATTTCTATGGCTTTGTGTCCTTTTGTGAGGGTAATTTGGTCATTTCAATCCTAAGATCCCCTCATAACATTTAGTTCAACTTTTAAATTAAATTATGCTAGAAATGATGATTTGGGAAACTTTCTTAGGTCTAATTAGATTTAGGTTAAATTTTTAAATTTTAATTACAATTAAAATTCAGAATCCATCAACTTTTAAAGAATATTTGCAATTAAAATTAGGAGTCAATTAAAAAGAGGGAATGTAACTAAACCCTAACTAAACACTATTCATAGTTACCACTTATGACCTTTTTCCCTTTCTTTTTATTTTTTTGGAGTAATACTTGGGGCACAACTAAAGCCACAACATTTTTTGCACAACCTTCATTTTGTGTCTATCTCTCTCTTGATGGGTCCCACAGTGCCAGTGACCCCACAGTGCCCACTAGGAGAGAGATAGACACAAAATGGAGGTTGTGCAAAAAAAGGTTGTGGCTTTGGTTGTGCCCCAAGTATTACCCATTTTTTTCTCCCTTGTTCCCTTACTTTATTTCTTTGCTTTTTTGTCTTCTTGTGAGGGTAGTTGGGTCATTTTATTCCTATGATGGCCTATTTCTTGTCTTCTTATTTCATCCTGCTCCCAAACAAGGCCCTAGCAAACATGCCAAACCAATTGGGCTTTGCCTTGTTTGGTTTTGTTTTGTTTCATTTGATTTTGATTTTATTTTTCTGGGTTTATTCCCAAACAAAGCACTAACACAAATTTTTATTCCATCATTTGTTTTTTTTTTTTTTTTGTTTGTTTATTTGTTTGTTTGTTTTTTTTTTTTCCTGTTTTTCCCCACACATATATAAATTTATTTTACACACACACACATACCTTTAATTTACACACACACACTCCTTTTAAATAAACCCTAACATAAAAGAATTACTCGTAAAACAAAATTAAAAATTATTTTTAAATTTGCATTTATTTATAGGGGTGTGTGTGTATAAATTGCATTTATTTTATGGCATGTGTGTGTAAATTAAATTTATCGGTATGTGTGTTTAAATTAAATTTAAATGTAAATTAAATATATTGGCATGTGTGTAAAAATTAAATTTATAGCATGTGTATGTGTGTGTGTGTGTGTGTGTGTGTGTGTGTGCAAACTAAATTTACTAGCATAAAATAAATTTCTAATAATGAGTGTAAATTAAATTTATTGGCATGTGTGTGAAATATAAAAAATCAATGAAAATTGTGTGTAAAAATTAAATTTATAGCATGGGTGTGTGTGTATTAAATTTATTGGCCTGTGTGTGAAATATACAAAATTAATTTAAAAATACAAACAAAAAAAATATAGAAATATAAGATTTAGTCCCTCATAATGTGTCAAAGAAAGATTTAGTGTATTTGACTTTTTAAACTCTTAAATTCATCCTTAATTATTAACAAAACATAACAATTAGTCATTTTCCCCAAATGTCTGTATTTTTTTTAGACAAAATTACCCTTCATTAGATATATATATATATATATGTGTGTGTGTGTGTGTGTGTATATATCATCACCTTGAAATTAGGGATTTTTAATTGGAAACACAATTAAATGAACATAAGTTACTCTCTCTATCTCTCTCTCACCCTCTACCTCTTCTCGATCTCTCTCTCTCTTCTTTTCTCTCGCTACTTTCTTTTTCTACAGAACCATCAAAACCCACCACCACCATCAAAACCAAACCATCTATAGATTAGCAGCTATGCTAGTATCATGTTCATGGGACTCTTCATATCAATTGATGCAACTAGTGTCCTTGAAATGCAATGGGGAGGTGTCAGCATAGACGATTGGTGGAGAAAATGGACCACTTTTCTCATCCCTCCGATGACGCTAATGATCATAAACCTAATCGGGGTCGTGGTCGTGGTCATGGTCGGAGTTTCTGATGCCATCAACAACGATTACAAATTGTTGGAATGGTTGATTTTATGTTAGAATTGGCTGATTTTATGATGATATGATTCTTATCTTTATTGGTCATGTTGACCATCTTTATTGTTTTTAATTCTCTTTTATTTTATTTTTATTACCTTTCTTTTTATTCTCTCTTTGTAAAGCTATATATACAACGGGATGTATGAATAAAATTATCATTTTCCCTTTTTTCAAGTTGGTATCAGAGCCTAAATCGATTTTGGCATTGTTTCCCCGCTTCCACTTTCGGCGGGTGGCTACCAGTCGCCCGCCGGACGTCGCTTTGCCTTTAGCTTGAAGCCTCAGTCCATTGACCCTCCCTGCGCCAACTCTACTACCTTCTATGGGCGTCGTCCAGCCTCCGGCCAGCCCCTACGGACCTCGTCCAACCCCTTCGGGCCCTGTGCAACTCTTTTGGGCCCTGTCCAGCCCTATTCAGGCCTTGTCTAGCCCAAGGCCAGCCCTTTGAGAGGGAGTGGTAGAGTATATTATGGTTGCTCGAACCCTTCAAGATTTGGATTTATTAATTGTTGCAAACACTGTTACTTGTTTTGAACAAGAAGTTGGCTTTCTGGTGATTTACTGTGGATGATCATTCCTACAGTCTCACTCTAGTGGATGGTGTTTCCCACTCTTACCAACTTTCATGAACAGTCTTGTTGTAACATTTTTCAAACTTCTTCCACCTTCAGTTTGCGGGGGAGTGTTGGAATGGCTGATTTTATGTTAGAATTGACTGATTTTATGATGATATGATTCTTATCTTTATTAGTCATGTTGACCATCTTTATTGTCTTTACTTCTCTTTTATTTCACTTTTATTGCCTTTCCTTTTATTCTCTCTTTGTAAAGCTATATATACAAGGGGATGTATGAATAAAATTATCATTTTCCTTTTTTCAAGTCGAATCATGGGGCCCACTCTTTGGTAGGCTGTTCTTTGCGTTTTGGGTGATAGTCCATCTTTACCCGTTCCTCTAAGGGTTTTTGGGGAAACAAGATAGGCTTCCCACCATTATTGTGGTTTGGTCAATTTTTCTTGCTTCAATCTTCTTACTTTTGTGGGTTCGGAGCAACCCGTTTCTGTCGAGAGGTGGTATCATATTTTGAGTAGTTTGTATATTTGATTTGTGTGGAGGTGTGAGAAATTTTGTTTTGTTTTTCATTTTGTTTTTTTTTTTTGGTGAGAAATTTGTATTATTAAACGTTCATAAAAATTCTAGATCTGAGAATTTCTCACCAAAAAGTGAGAAATTTGCATTAATAAGTGACAAATTTGTCACGAGAGTATTCGAAAATTTTTATTAGTATATTAAACACTTCTATTAAAATTTTAGAAGTGAGAATTTCTCACCATAATAGTTAAAATTTCTCACTTATGGTCAGTGATGCCTATTAAAGTGAGGAATTTCGTATTATGTTGTTGAGGAATTTATCACTTATGGTCTATGATGTATTTTAAAGTGAGGAATTTCTCACTTTTCTCTCTATCTCTTGCATAATTTTTCTCTGTTAATTCTCTCTCTCTCTCTCTATATATATATATATATATAACAAATCTGAGTTTTGAAGTTCAAAACCCAGATTTATGGGAATGGGTATTTCTCTCTCTCTCTCTCTCTCTCTCTCTCTCTCTCTCTCTCTCTCTCTCTCTCTCTCTCTCTCTCTATATATATATATATATATAACAAATCTGAGTTTTGAAGTTCAAAACCCAGATTTATGGGAATGGGTATTTCTCTCTCTCTCTCTCTCTCTCTCTCTCTCTCTCTCTCTCTCTCTCTCTCTCTCTCTCTCTCTCTCTCTCTCTATATATATATATATATATATAACATATCTGAGTTTTGAATTCCAAAACCCTGATTTATGAGAGTAGGGGTATTTTGGTACTCAAAATAGGTAGAGGACTAATTTTTAAGTTGACCTATAGAATGGATCAATTTATAGAAAATCCTACAATAAAGGACTGAAATCTAAAAGACAAAAAAAAAAAAAAAAAAAAACCTATATAAATATGTGCGTGGGTGTGAGAGAGAGAGAATTAAATTTATTGGCATTTGTGTGAAATATACAAAATTAATTTCAAAATACAAACAAAACAAAAAAACCTACAATATGTAAATCCTAAATGCTCACAAAAGTTGACCAATATGTCAATGTTTGAGACCAAGATGTAATTAGCCGTCAAACATTGTGTGTAATTTAAATTTATATGTGCAGGTAATATGAAAATATAAAATTAAGTTTATTAGTATATGTGTGTAAATTAAATGTATAGACAATGTGTAAATAAAATTGTATACAAAGGCATGTAAGCGCAACTGCCTTTACAGAACATGGTCTCCACTTCTATTGAGAGAGCCCCAAAGAATCTAAAGTTGTGCATGCACCAGATGCGAACGCTGCTTTTCTATTTATTTTTTGGTACACTTAATGTGTACATGGTGGAAATTGCAGCAATTAGATGCATTTCAATTTTTACTTAAATTTACACACTCAATTATAAGCACAGATGCTATAACATGAGATGTGTAAGTTTGATCCTTCTTCCAAATTGAGACACTCTTTTCTACCTTATTTGAGTACTAAGTGCACTTAATTAAGCACATACGTAGTATTTTTGAGAAAAAACTGTATTTTTTTTTGTGTACCAGATAATATAATCATCATGTGCCTTGCACCTGGCCTCCCCTAGTATATATAAAAGTGATTGATACAATCTGCAAACTTCAAGAAAATGGAGAGCTTTAGCCAATGAGTAGAGACCATCTTTATATTGGCCTACAAACATTGAAGTCTAAAGAAGAAAAAGGCTATTGGAAAGTTGAATAGCCATACAAATTAGACAAATTCTCATCTACATTCCAAGCCCCCAAACACCTCAAGCTGAGTTAAATTTTTTACGGTCAAAGATTCAATGAGGCGAACGGTTCAGATCGAGGTCGTTGATTGACTGTCCTAGATATTGCTCACCCGGGCCCAACCTAACGAGAAGTTATTTCATGAGACTGTCACACTACTTTATCATGTTGATGTTGTGTAATACTCCACTCACATTGAGCCATGTGATTCATAAAAATAGGGGCACATGACAAGTAGTGAAGCCATGACCACCATAGAGATAATTATTTGTCATGATCATAAATAAGGGGCCATGTGGAACTGTCAGAGTATATCGTCACACCACGTCAGCATGATGACATAGTGGTGGTGTCACAAACTCGCTGCATAATATCTCAAACCTAAGAGGATATGGCCATTCAAGTGTTTGGTTCAAAATAAATTAGAATTAAGTTCAATAGTTAATGAGTGCAAAATTGACATTTTAAGTTCAAGAATTAATGAAAGTTTTCCTCCATAAATTGAATTTGAAAATCTCAGTTACTTCTAACGAAAAACTTAAACCGTTTTAGTTTAATCGCAACAATGAGAAGATTAAGTGTCAAGTGAAAACGGACCTAATTACAAAAGAGTAAAACGTAAATAACCCAACAAAATAAAAATGAGTTGGACATTTCAGAATTTTGGTAAGTTGACTCAAATGTCTAAATTATATCATTGCAACTATGAGTCGGCGACTTATGACCAAAACGAAGTTATGCTAGCTGTGTTGAGAACTAAAAACCCGTTTTGTATCTTTGCGGTTGTTAGTTTTTTTATATTTATTATTATTTTTTGTTTTTATAATTGACTCTAATATGAGAGATTTCAGTCTAAAAATAAAATAAAAAATTTGAAAACCTAAAAGCGCAACATTAAAGACATCCCTAAAGTGCTTAAAAGTGGAGTTAGGCCACGTTTGGATGACAGGGAGGGGATTTGACAATTAATCCTTTTTAATTGATAGTCCCGAGACTAATAAATCATCTACTCTCATGGTATAACTTAGTCCTCCATGTGGGGGACTATTCTTTTAAAATGGATAATTAATTTCGAGCAGAATGGTCGCGCCAAATACTGGACTATTTAATTTAAATGGACTATTAGAGCATCTCTAACGGTGTAAATGCGTATAGGGTAAAATTAAATTAAGTTTCAATACAGATGTGTGAAATTCTACAGCGATATTAATGGATAGCTGCATAAGAGTGTGCCAGCTATCCCTCAGTCGGCTTAGCTAGTTGCTTTTGCATAAATTTATTATTATTATTATATATATATATATATATATATATATTGTAATCATTTCTTTGGCTACCAAAAAAAAATTTGAAAACAAAAACCCAGCTGGCAATGCCAATGGCGACTAGGGGATACATTAAAAAAGAAAAAAAACAAGAAAAAAAGAAAAGAATAGCCCAGCCAGCAAAGGCTTGGCCGGCTAACCCTCTGCCAGCTATTCCTCACCCAATGAAATTGTAAACTTTTAAGTTTCACTACAATACACTTAGCTAAGTTCTTATATAGGCAACACTGCTAGTGACCGTATATACTAAACTAACTTAACTTACTATACAAAAACTACACCGTTGTAGATGTTCTTAGTCCGCTCTATTCCACCCTTAATCCTGCGAAATAAACATGGTAAAGCATAAAATAGAAATAACGAACTCATGGGGTGGCTAAAAGAAATGGAAAATGAACATCATGTGTTCTTTGGTTGGTGCAGGACCTCTTCTTCATGTTTTGGTCTTGTGATTAGATACTGCTGTAGTCATTAGTTTGGTTCTTATATGTTATAATTTTAAAATTGATTTTGACATCAAATTAAAATGTATGATGCGTCTAAAACTAGTGCGATGTACTCTACTATAGAAGATCACATTCCATTATTCTTCCTACATATCCAGCCTAGATTTCAGTGCGGGACCCTCGTTCATATGCAAGGGGGCCCACAGGCAATGTCCTTTTAGGACTGAGAGGGAAATAGGAGGGGTTTTAAATTTAAAATCTAAATCTTGTCCAAATGCATGGTATGATTCAATTTTTCCTTGGGTTGGGGCTAATGTACTTCATTGGATGATAGATTTAGACTGTTAATTGGAGACTGGAATATATTATAATTCAGTCCTTTATATATTAAAATAGTTATTACAGCACAACAAATTTCATGTATTTTTTCACCGAAAAATAAAATAATTATTAGAGCACAACAAATTTCAGGTCTTTGAAATAAAAATTAGGAATATGCCTTCCCTCACGTGAATGTCAATATTGCCCACACTAGTGCCCAGTGGTAAAATGAACGAATCATGAGACAAATCTTAAATTCAGATGTCTTAGATTTAACTCTCACAAACGCATTTGATAGAACTCATTTGTGGGAGGAAGATTACAGATAAATTGAATTTGACTGATAACCTGTTAATGATTATTCGTATTAACAATTCTTCTCTTAAATAACATGTCAAAGTAATTAAGAGAGACCAATTAGATAGGATTAGATCTATACATCCATCGTTTTATGTATAAATATATATATATATATATATATCTATACATCCATCTATAATCTATGTATCTAGCTATATCTATACTAAGAGCAAGGGAAAGTGAGAGAGACCAAATTAAAAAATCATTTGCTCTACTACTTATATTTACAGTTTATATACTGCAAAATTTCTCTTACGAATTTAAAATTTTCACTACATGAGTAAATAAAAGTAATTAAATAAATAAAAAAAAAAAAAACAGTACTAACTATATCTCCGATCCATGTCTCTCTTCTTGTTGTACTCCTACAGTGAGTACCACCCTACTAGTAGTTTATTCATGATAGAGAGATCGAATCACGAATACAACCATCTACGCAGGGGCAATCATAGTGGAACATAGTGTCTACAAATCCCCATTTGGCAACCATGTACGGATGCATTTGACCATCCAAATGCATTTCAACCAATTATTTGACCACCATACACTAGAGCAACTCAAAACTGAACATGATAACTAAAGGCAATAACTATCAATTCAATTGTTCAACAGTAACCAAAATACAGAGTGGTGAATAGAGTAATAGAAAATATAGACTATGGAAAGAAAGATATGATCATCAAATTTTTGTGGGAAAAAATATCAGTGTACCAGTTCAAAGTACATTAAAGTGTTCAAATGGATACTCATTTGATAACTATAATTTGAGTTCATTGGATAAAGATAAGCATTTGGGACATCAAAGTATTGCTCAACAGTTCAAGTAGCCAAACTTGTATCCTTATTGCTAAATTTGATTACCCTTGTTGAAGTTTCCTCTTATACAAAGACGGAAGTACGAGAGAGCTGGGATTTTTTTGTCGTACCTGTAATATTTTAACCTAAATGTATTCTAGCGCACACTTATAATAATTGTCTATGAGGTCTATTATGTGATATTTTAGTCTAATTCCATCTTAATATTTGGTACCAAACCTTATTATATCCATTCTCATTTCAGTCTAATCCAATTTAGTGTTCAAAATTCAAATTATAGTCAAACCCACATAATATTTTTACATAATAGCCTATGTGATATTCTAGCCAAAATCCACCTTAATATTCGACATCAAATCTTCTTATGTCTATTCTCATTTCAATCCTACCCGATTAAAAGTCTTCCAAACCCAATTTGACAATATATCTCGTTGATTCAAATAGTTTATATTTATCTCTCCTTATGTTTTTATTTCATTATCTTTTCTTCTCTTATTATCAAATATGTATAAATAAACTCAAATTTTTTTTTTTTTCTATTTTTCCAGGCGTGTTGCCCGACCATATAGTTTCATCAGTCCCCAAAAAATTCCTAACTCTGTCCTTTGCTTTTATAGTAACTAGAATAGGGCCACACACTTTGTGTGTGTGCCAGTTTGTTTGTTTTTAGATAGTTTTTTTTTTTTCGTCAACTGTTTTAGACAGTTTTTACTCATTTATTGAAGTAGTTTTTTTTTAATTGATTGAATATTTTAATATCCTTCTAACATTTTTTAAGAAGATAAAGTTATAAAAAACTTTAAAAAATAATGTTAGTACCCTCTCTTTCCCTTTATAATAGTATAAATAACAGCAGAATATTATTAAGACTGCCGAAACAAAAGTGCTGCCAAACTTTGACCCCAAGAAAAAGTAGTTGCCAAACGGGGGGCAGAGTATTGTAACCCGGAATTATCCAAATACAATCCAACGGGGGTCCCTTGGGGTTCAAGAATTCATGAATGTATTGTCCCCCATTTGGCCATTTGTACGAATTTCATCCAAAAATTTTGCCCGCTTTGTACAAATGACATGTACTGCACGTATCTCCATGTCCTCGTGCTCTCCAATCGACAAAAAAGAACCCACTCTTTTTTTAGTATTACCTCAAATTAATACTCCCTCAATTCTATATTTTGAGTCTAGTTTTGGGAATTTAATTTATTAAGGGGATAAAAAAAATTTATATTTAATTTTTACAATTATCTCTAATTATTATAATATTTTTTTAAGTTTTGTCTAAGTGTAAATTTCAAGAAAGGATAATTTTAAAAAATAAGCATACCTTATATACTACTAATTTAGGAAAATAGACACTAATTTTATTACATCTCAAAATAGAATATAAGACTCAAAATATGAGAGAAGGGGAGAGTAGAAATAAATTCGCTTCCCTCCGCTGTTTACACAATCGTGTCCTAACCCATCTTTTTATCTCTCATCTAATTAATGTCTAATTAATTCTTTTGCCTCATGCTTTTATTCCTTACCATGCATAGCCCATTACTTTCAATTCTGTCTGTCGCTCTTTAAAATACTGTACTCAATATTGTGTTCTTGTCATTTGTTGGATTTGAATCATGTGATTGAAAGTTTATGTCAACTAGTCTGGTCCCAAACATGTCAAATCTCAGGAAGTTTTTTGAATTTTTAGATCTACTTGGTCCTGTTTTTGAGGTCTCCAACTGGGTTTTGAGTTTTTTAAGACTTGATTGTACAGTAATTACAAAGAAAGTTTTTTGACTGTACTGAGTTTGTTTTTTTTTTAAAAAAGAAGTTCGTTCTTCTTCTTGGGTTTTGAGATTTGGATTCAAATTTGAAAGTGGGTTTTTACTATTTTGGCAGAAAAGTTAGATTTGGGGACATTTTTATATTGAAGTTAAGACTTAAGAGTGCATTTTAAGTTTTTTGTGTTCTTTTTGTTTTTGCTCCATTTTCACTACATTTGATTGTCTTTTCTAATTTTAAAAGTGTGAAGTTTTGGAGATTTCGTAGTGATTTCAAATGTGAACAATATTTGGATTCCTATGGACAGGTTTAGGGAATGAGATTTACTATTAATGCATTTTGGTGGGGTTTTGGATTGAGGGTTTTCTGGATCTGAGGGAATATGGTGAGATTAAGATTGGAAAGTTAAAATTGGTGGGTGGGTTTTTGAATTTGATTCACAAGATCACATGTGCCACAATAAAGGTTTTATGAAGAGTTCAATGCATCTATTTTTCTAGTTATAGGACTCAGTGTTCTCAATGTTTGATGAGTTCAATTAGGACTTAGAAGTTTGGTAGTCTGTGTGTGTGTGTGTGTGTGTGTGTGTGTGTGTGTGTGTGAGAGAGAGAGAGAGAGAGAGAGAGAGAGAGAGAGAGTTGTGTTCTTGTTTCTCTGTCTTGTGGAATGGGGCATTCTGTAGCAGTTTGGGATTCTAGGGCAGCAATTGAAGTGAGTAAGGATTGGAATGGGATTGATCAGATCATGCTTCGAAACCCACAAGGGGCATCGGCACAGGTTAGATATTTATCGTCTTCTTCTACTTTTTGAAGTGGATTCTGATTTGATGAATTTATAGCATGTTTGGTTGTCAGTTGAATTTGAGTACTTCAATAATTTGTAATTTATATTAAGTTAGTCCATCAGAATGAATTGGAATCCATATAGATAAATAGGATTATAGGACACTTCATTGTGCTTTTTCTTATATGATCACTTCATTGCTTAAGAATGGTAGAAAAAAAGATAAGGGAAAACATATTGCTTTAAAAGCCCCCCCCCCCCCCCCCCC
This sequence comes from Hydrangea macrophylla, assembly GCA_033977485.1. NCBI lineage: Eukaryota > Viridiplantae > Streptophyta > Magnoliopsida > Cornales > Hydrangeaceae > Hydrangea > Hydrangea macrophylla. The sequence continues at coordinate 8,262,663 of CM066997.1, forward strand.
CCCCCCCCCCCCAATCCATGGGAGTTAGTGAACCTATTTCCGAGGTTAATAGATTTTCAGCTCTTTCCCATGGTGAAGCTATGGCTAACCAGCATACTCTTGAAGTTGATCATCTCCATGGTAGAATAGTCTTGGGGGTTGACTCAAACCACCACTCTTGTTCGGGCTTGGATGAGGATGATTTTGAGGTTGGTCCTGACAGTATATTTGATGATTTCCTCACACACCCCCCCCCCCCCAAGGTATCTCTTTGTCTTCTAGACAAAGAAAGAAAGAAACAAAAATGAAGTTTAGCGGGAGCCAGCCTAAGGGTCGTAATAGATCTTGATCTTTTCGTCTTGGTAGGCATTGGCCTTGTTTAGCTTTATTTACGAGTTTATGTTTGTAAGGTTGGAATGGTTCTCTCCTTGCCTTTTGGGTTGGATAGCCTCCCATCCCATGCTAGAGTCATTCTCTATATGCCTATTTAGGGGATTTGCCCTGTTTTCTTTTGTTCTGTTTGTATATTCAGGGGTATGCCCCTTTGTCTCTTGTGAATGCCGATTGGCTTTTCTTTTAATTGATTACCCTGTTTTTCTGAAGAAAAAAAAAAAGAATGTCAAAATTTAAGATCATTGTCCTTTAGTGAAAAAGTCGTGTAAACGTATGAATACGATCATTGTATTCTAGAAATCCCAAACAGGCCCTTAACTTGTGACATTAGGTAGAGTTTACTATTGTTAGTTGTATGTTCCTTAGCATTGAATGGTTTCAAGAAGTTGATGTAACGTTTTTCTTTTAAACGATTCAGGTCAGTTTGCACGGAGGACAAGTCACTTCATGGAGGAGCGATCGAGGGGAAGAACTCCTATTCACTAGTAGCAAAGTATGGTTTTGAGTTTTCACCATTATAAATTTTTTTTTTCCTTTTTTTTTTGGAAATTTTCTCCATTATAGGGTTGACACTTACTCTTCATCTCGGTTTAATTGCTTAGTTGAGGTATTGGTCACTATTGAATTAAAATCAAGGTTTTAATTATGAGTTCTTTTTTGGTTCTCAAATTTGAATCCTAAATTTGGTTCCCAAATGCTTTGACACCACATGTTGTCATATTGCGTGGCAGCGTGTGTCGCACCGCGCATTTGGGATATCCCAAAATTGGGAACTATAGCATTACCAATGTTTTAAAAATCGCTAGGTGCTAGTCAGGCGGCTGAGGGGGGCTTAACGCCTAGGGGCCTAGGCGGATTTCTTTTTTTATAAATAATTAATTATATAATATATATATATATACACGAGTTATGTGGTGTTAATTAAAAATAATATAGATTTGTGGTTCAAATAATAGATATATATATATATATAAAGGTTATGTGGTGTTTTATGGAAATAAGTAGAGATTATTAGAAGGTTTTAATATTTAAAAAACTATTAGGGATCTCTCTATAATTAACTTAAACCTTAAGTGTATATATATACTAAAAATGTTAGGGTTTTTTTTCCAAAGAGTTAAATCCAAATAAGACTCTAGCATTCTCACCCTAGCCCGCCTAGCACCGCCTAGCCCGCCTAGCACCGACTAGGGCCCCGCCTAGCACCGACTAGGGCCCCGCCTAGAGGCCGACTAATCCACTAGCCGATTTTCGCAAACACCTAGGGAAGGCCGATTTTTAGAACACTGAGCATTACTCTTTAATTATTGAAGTCGATGGAGAGAGTGGAGTCGGAAAATTTATATATCTGGATAGAGAATAGTATCGATATTGTTGTAGAGTGAGAAGATTTTAGGAACTGACACTAAAAGTATGGAGATTTTAATGGAAGTCTGGAAAATGTTAATGTCGACAGTAATGCATAACTTGCAACTGTGAATATCATATTTAAAAGGTATATGTGTGATATGAACCCTGGGTAGAACTTACCCTTGAAAACCGGCTTGCAAGGGGAGGGTGCCGAAGAGTTAATATACACATGACTAATCCCATAATTAGTCAACGTGGGACATTAGGCGCACAACCACCATGCTTCCGAATCAATATCCACGACGGCTCACACTATCGACGCTGACCTGGTGATAGGCCCTTTCTGTTTTGGCATCTCCATTCATCTATCTTTGCACCATGCCGATGCACAATACCAAGGCATTTTAATCAGCCTCTAGGTCGCCCTTTCAGTGGCTTGAACCCGTGACGTGGCTGGCTCTGATACCATTGGTGGATTCATACGATCCCACATCGACTAATTATGGGGTTGGTTGGTGGTTTATCCCTAGGCACCCTCCCCTTACAAGCTGGTTTTCAAGTGTCAGCTCTACCTAGTGGATTCATAATAAATGGTATCAGAGCAGGCACCACATACGTAGTATGCGATGCGGTTCCGCGACCACGTTGCGGTCAGGGCAATCTGGGGAGGGCTGCTACCCGAGGTGGGATCCGCGATGTCACCTAGCTAGGAAGTTGGGCTGCCGTGAACGTCGATTGCGGAGCGTGGTGGATTGTTACGATCCCACATTGACTAATTATGGGGTTGGTTGGTGGTTTATCCCTAGGCACCCTCCCCTTGCAAGCCGGTTTTCAAGAGTGAGTTCCACGTAGTGGGTTCATAACCATGTGGTCTTATGTGATCAATGGGGTGCAAAAAGGGAGTTCGGGGTTTATTAGAATACGAATTATTTGTGCTACATTAAAGTATATGTTTAGTTACCAACTGCTCCAGAAGCTTAAGCCGTTAGAGAATAGCCCAACAATGTATATCATACTTCAACACCCTCCCTCACGTCTGAACCCGCCTCACACGTGGAGAGCCAACGAACTAAACTCCATCATAGTGGAGACAGATAACAAAATGCAACTATGCACACCAAAGCAGGGATTGAGAGTCGAACCCAAGACCTCCCACAAACAAGACTCTAATAACATGTTAAGTTACCAACTGCTCCAAAAGCTTAAGTTGTTAAGAGAATGGGCCACCAATGTATATCAATCTTCAACAGTATAGTATTGTGATATCATGTATGATTCAAATATAATCTGCAATCTATCACACTTCAGAAGCATAGCAGAACCAATGGATAGTTACTATTTCATTGAATTCCCTGGTGATGCAAAGCTATAAAATTTATTCTCGTGGCTTTGGCATGATACTGTTAATAAATTTTCAAGAGTAGTTCAACAGTCAACTTAGCAGCTAGTAATACATTGAGTTCCTAATTGATTGGGAGAGATAAAATGATGATACACTTGTTCTTTCGTGAATTTTAGGCAATGTTTAAGCCGCCAAAGGCAATAAGGGGAGGAATCCCTATATGTTTTCCACAGGTATATCCACTCATTCCTCTGTAATTATGATTAAATAACCGTATCGCACTTGCAAATAACTATATAGTGTTTTTAATTTTTTATTTGATGGGTTTCATCTTAATGTTTGTGAAGTTTGGAAACTGTGGTTCACTTGAGCAAAATGGATTTGCAAGGAACAAGATTTGGACAGTTGATGACAATCCCCCATCCCTTCACCCAAATGATTCTAATGGTAAATCTTTTATTGATTTGTTGCTGAAGCCATCAGAAGAGGACATGAAGTGCTGGCCATATAGGTATTATGTCCTTGGATGCTTTAGAATTTCCTGCTAATATTTTTCCATTTAGGCTCTGTTTGGTTCATGGATTGAAGGAAAGAAATAAAATGCTTAGGAAAACACTTTTCTTTGTTTGGTTAATAAGGAAAGTAGGAATGAAAAGAAATTAGGGTGAAACCTAAATTAAGAATTTGAAAGTTTTGAGTCACTTTCCTTCATCTTTCTTCAGTTCATATGAAATTTTGAAAATTTTACTGGCTTAACTTATTTAAGCCTCGTGTAAACACCAAGCAACTAGTTTTCCTTCTGGTACTCCTCGTCCTTCTCTTTTTCTAAACAATTTATATGCTCAGCTACCAGATATTTAGTTCTTTATTGCTATTAATTAGTTGGAACTTTATGTGTAAATTTCTAGTGTTTGCGAATTTGCTCAAAATAACAACAAAATGTTGATTCTATACAAGTTAGAATCCTCTGGATCAATTCTTGCCTGAATATGTCATAGCGTTGAGGATATCTGCATGCGATTCGTCTAATCGGTTAACGTGTTTAGAGTGTTCACAGCTTTTAAGACATGCTACGATTTATTTTTTGATTATATTTTTCGGGGGTACAAGCTAGAGTTAAATGGTTGTACATTTTAGTCATGTTAGGATCTTTATATGTCGCTGATGGACTTTCTTATTTCTTTGCCAGTTTTGAGTTTCGTCTGAGAGTTTCTCTTGCGGAAGACGGAACTTTGACCTTGATATCACGGATAAGAAACATCAATGGGAAGCCGTTTAGTTTCTCTTTCGCTTATCACACATATTTCTTGGTCTCTGACATAAGGTATGCAAATTTCTGTTGACCTTTGTCCTTTGGCTAGTGCATGAAATAAATAATCCTCTTTCTACTGTTCACTTTCTACTAAGCAATGTGAGTGGCCTTGGGTTGTTTGTCTGTAACCGGAGTTTTCCATGAAGCCAAGGCTTTGTTTGGTTTCAGGGTTTGTAGGCTAGTTGTTTTTAGGAAAAAAATAAAAAAATGAAGAGTCTTACGAGCTGCAAACAGGAAGAGGATAGAGATATAACATTAACTTCTTCTTTCCTTACTAAGAAACTTTGCATATGCAATAGGGACAATGACTGGTTATAGTTCTTTTTGCTTATAGTATTGATTGCTTCCATTGAAACACATGAATTGGTTTTTCACTAACTTGTATTGTATCTGCAGTGAAGTGAGAATAGAAGGGTTGGAAACACTCGACTATTTAGACAATCTTTTCCAAAGAGAACGTTTTACAGAACAAGGAGATGCCATAACTTTTGAATCTGAGGTAAATTACCGTTTGAATTAACTGTTTGGTGACATTTCAGAAGTTAAATTCTTCGGAGATTCTTCAAATTTAGTGAATGATGCAGAACCCTTATTTCCTTGGGTGTAAGTCCTTCAAAATTGAATATATCTTCATAATTACGCCAAAACATAGTGTTTTTTTTTTTCTTTCGCTTTCACTCATTTCTCAAGAAGTTGAGCCTACTTTTTTTGCCTTGAAAAGTGTGATATGCTTGTTTTATATTGAAGTTGAGAAATGCCCAGAAATTGACCAAAAAAACTGATATTTTGTCTTTCTGAGACATTCATTTCTTGAGATTTTCTTAGGAAGAAGATAACATTTTCAATTCTTTAAAGCAACCGGAAAGCATTTAAATATTTGGGTCACATCTTGCCATTGTTATTTACTTCATCTTCATTGTTACCATCCTTTTCAGATACGTATTTGATCAAGGTTTTCCTCTCTAGAAAATAAGCAATTGTTTTTTGTTGCTATTCATTGTAAGATGAATTGATATAGATGGAAATCTCTGGTTTAGAAGGTGTTAATTTTTTCTCCGGTTGCAGGTGGATCGTATTTACCTAAGTTCTCCGAGTTGTATTGCAGTTCTTGATCATGAAAGAAAACGAACCTATGTAATAAGAAAGGAAGGGCTACCAGATGTAGGTAAGATTACATGACTTTTGATACAATTGACTTTCAGATCCTCAAAAACGTATAGATGTGTGTATATATATTTATATATACATCTATTACATTCATGAAAGAAGTGTTCTAGCTTGCTTGACTTTTGATTACTAGTATTTTATAGAATCTTTAGCAAGATAGCTTGAAACTTCATTGCAAGTTTCTCTAATTGGGCATTTCGGTGCTTTTGAGTTTTAGGACTAAATCTATTGTTTACAGTTTTGTGCGAGCCAACAATTTTGCTGATCGGGAGAGATGTATTTTCTTCATTTCTGTGTATGACAATCTAGCATGAGAGCATCTTTACATGGTGTCCGTTCTGTTACGCCTATGCTTTGCTGGGTTCATGAATTTAGAGAGGGAAAGGAAAAAAAAAAACTGAGGAAATACTCTTTCTTTGTTTTGTTAACAAGTAAAATAGCGAGGAAACTAGAAAAGACAAGAAAATAGGATGAAAATTAGTTAAACGTTTTGAATATTCTGAGTCAAGTTCCTTCACTTTTTTCTCAAATTCCTATTATCATTTTGAAATTTTGTAGTTATTGATGTTATTTAAGAGTGGAGTTCTCGTTTTTTTTCTTTTTCTTTTTTTCCCTCTTTCCCTTCTATAAGTACTATAGTCAAACCAGAGCCTCTAGAACATATTTTGATATAGAAATTTATCCGCATTAGTGGGGAGTGTTATGTGGTTGTCTTTTTCATTTATGATAATCTATTGTTGATTTCTCTCTTTTTTTCTTTTTCTTTTTTTTTTTTTTAAATTTTATTATTCTTGTATTTTGCTTTGCGCAGTGGTGTGGAATCCGTGGGAGAAGAAATCGAAATCAATGGCAGATATCGGAGATGAAGAGTACAAACAGATGCTTTGTGTAGATGGTGCAGCAATTGAGAAACCAATCACCCTGAAGCCCGGTGAGGAATGGACCGGGCGGTTGGAACTTGCAGTTGTGCCTTCGAGTTTTTGTTGCGAAGACCTCGATTCCCCGAGGTAGAAGATGATCATGTCTTTTGAGTGATGGAATGCCTATGCTCAGTTGAATTAGTTAGATGGTGGTGGTTGAGTATGAAGTTGAATTTAGGGAGGTTTTTTTTAGGTTTTTATGTGATTAGGAAGGTGAAATAGTCTTATGGGGTTAGAAAAGCCTATGTTTTTCGAAATGGCTGCTCTTTTCTCTTTGGTTTTTCTTTGTACGGTTGCACATTTATTTTTGTAACCCGTTCTTGTTGTAATTACATTGTCATTTTCAACTTATTTTGAAAGATGTGTTCGAATTCCTTTTTTAAATTTTAATTTTTCTTTTACAAAGCAAGCACGTATTAGAAAAGCAAGTTTGTTCACCTTGTTCTCTCTCATTACTAGCGATTGAAGCACACACATTGCGTGTGTAACACGCTGTATTCGTTAAGTATACCACTAAATTTAATTAATTAATGTGTATATTTTTTAATTTTTGTTGATAATTTTTTAAGAATAAATTTGACACATTACATCCATCTTTTATTAAAAAAAAATATTCACAACTAGTTCATTTTACAAAAATAAAAAAATAAAATTACAATAGTTAAAACCACCAAAGCAAGGAAAATAATTCCTCCAAAAATAAAAAATAAAAATAAAAAAATAAAAAATAAAAAGCAAGGAAAAGAAATCCCGTATGTACGTGGAGGGTCCTACAAATCTAACATCTACATGCAATTAAAAGAATAGATCAGCATCCATAATATAAATTTAAAATTTTGAAGTAATAAATTAGGTCACACGTGGTCTTTTGGCCTTTCTATTTGGGGGAACTTCCAAGCCTTCTTCTACCTTATCTTACTTTACATTCTCCAAATTAATTAGAACATGATCCTACTTCTAAAAACATAAAGAAATTTTAAATTGAGAATAGTCCAATGCATCTCTGATTCCCTCAATTAGCCATCAATATGTCCAAATGATAGACTCACACAAAAATTCACACAAACAATCTTGGCCCTTGATTCTGGTGGATCCAGTGTGAGATCCATGTATACCCCACATGGGATCTACTGGAATCAAGGGCCAGGATTATTTTGTATAAAATTTTGTGTGAGTCTGACATTATTACTAGAAGAAAGTAGCCAACAATGTAAGAGAGAAAAGGGAAACTGACAATTGACAAATTTTGGAAGTTTTATATTGGGCGCGGGAGGGAGCGGTTTTTAAAAGTTTAGTTAGGTGATTTTGTTTTGAGTTTGTAGTGACCATTTAGGACAAATGGAAAAAAAGCAACCTCCGGACACATGTTGCTTGGGTTTCTCAGATGGATTGGAACTCCTCCCGAATTTGGGTGATTGATTCTATTGTTAGGGACTCTCGTAGATCGCTGTCTCGTATTAATAGATTTTGGAATGTGTCTAAAATTCATAGATCGGCTAATTTTGTAGCTCACAATTTAGCCCAATGGGCTCACAATTGTAACCTTTCGGGTCCCATCTCTATTGATGATATTCCTCCCCTTGTGTTTGATTTTGAGGATATCCATCAATCGGAACTAGGTTTTCCCTCTTTTGTTCTATAAAAGGTTGGTTTGTTCAGCAAAAAAAAAAAACTTTTTTTTAAATTATATATCTACATAAGAAGGGGTCCAAGGGGAAAGGGATGGGTACCTTAAAAAAAATATCTATCACTCTTATTTACCTAAAAACCAACAAACTTCTCTATCCAAATTAAATTTTAAAGGCCCTGAATGGTCATTATCAAAATTGAAATAATCTTAACCCTCTAACCTCTCATCAACCGTCATCATCTCTACTGCCCTCTCTGTCTTCTCATATCAACTGCTAACATTAGAAGAAGTAAGTTTATTGGATATGTTTATGAATGTATAACATATACAACGAGTGTGCGTGTGCCCGACTGCTAGTTTTGAATAAATAAGTTTATTAGTTTAATTGTAAATATGAATGGTAGTAAAAAGGAATTGATACCCCTTTCTTTGACTTTCTATATTAGTATGGATTAATATAGATGTCATTGAAAAATGTAACCAATAATGTGAGAAAGAAATAGTTTGGGTGATTTTGTTTTGAGTTTGTAAGATCCTTTAGGACTTTTCTCTTTTGGGAAATGTTTGGTACACGCACTTTTTGACACACTATGCTTTAAACGCATGTACCTTGTGCTGTTTGAATTTTTCACACTTTTCTATGCACCACTTGCACAACACAGGATACATGAATTTAAAACTGTGTGTCAAAAAGTGTGTGTATGTAACACTATTCTTCTCTTTTTGAGAGGGATCCTTTAGGACTTTTCTATTCATATTGTGAATAAGTTTGTTTATTGGTTTAATTGTAAAAACGAATGATAATGTAGTAAAAAGAGAATAGGTTCCCTCTTTTGACTTTCAATGTTAGTACAGACATCTCAGACATGTCAATATTAGCACACGTACCACGAAACCACAAAGAGTCGGTCATGTTCTTTTCCTCAACAAAGGAAATTTGAAAATCTTGCTCCTCACACGTACCATGAAACCACAAAGAGTCGGTCATGCTCTTTTCCTCAACAAAGGAAATTTGAAAATCATTGCTCCTCATTACAATAAAGAAGACATTTTTGTTTACTCTAAAATTGTTCAACATTTGCTCACCCTCCTCTCTTATTGACTAATGAAATTGGTACTATACACTATCAATTAATTCTCATTTAATATTAAGTCCCACTGCATTAGCCAATTAGAGAAGAAAGTGAACAAATTGTGAACAATTTTGGAATGAACAAAACTGCACTCTACAATAAAATGTACACTTTCTCATAAAGGTGGAAAAGGAAAGGAATTACGATTTTTTTTTTTCTTCTTTTTTCTGGAAATGATCCAGATGTCCCATAAAAACCTTAAAATTAACGTAAAGGTTTCATTGTTTCAAATAACTACAGCTTTTTATGTAGCTCAATTTAATTTGCAGAATATCTAATAGATCTCAATGTAGGAGAATATTCAATGCCGACCATAACACCGTGTGACCACTACTGAACTTTTCAGTCTTGTAGAATCTACTTGCAACCAGTAAAACACTCGAATCACAATAGTCATACTGAGTTAACCGGTCACACAATATAATTTCTCCCAAATATAGGTAGAGAGCGCCTTCATCGTGGATCCGTGGCATGTGTTGCCCCGTTTAACATAAACCAGCTTATACCCGTGCAATACATGAGAAAATGCCTTAATAGTTGTACCAGATACTACATGTGATAAAACTAGCAAAGCATTTGAGAACCAAATTGAAATTTAAATTTAAAAAACATAACATAATTCAGCAGAGTATATTGGCACTTTGTACCATGAATAGTACTATGCTTCCAAATTTGAATCCAAAATTTAGCACCAAATATGATGTGGCAGTGATCAGTGATACAACGTACAACTGACCAAAGTATTTGGGAAGCATAGCATCACACACTTTTAACAATATACCACTTGGATGTAATCAAGAACGTAAAAATGGAGCCAGAGGACTTCAGACTTCATACATCATAGCCAGAATTCAAACCAGAACTTGTGGGTTATGAGCTAAGGGTTTCAATCAATCCCAAATAATATAGCAAGTGACTGACCTCAAACAAACCACTGTATCGACTTCTTTTTTTTATAGCAGACATGCATTTTAGTACCATAATTAGCATTTTCCTTCTCATGGCCTTGCAAAGTCCTGCATTAAGGCCATTTTTTCCACCTTCCAGAGATGGAAAACCCAAATTCAAGCAACATTTGGAGGATCCGGTGGTGGTGGTGGTTATAGGGCTTGATTGTTCGAATCAGTATCATACGCTCTGCAAATTAAAAGAATAGCAATCAATAATTATCATAGGCCCGAGTTATTTCCTCGCCTAAATCCACTCTGTTTTTGTGTGTGTGTGTGTGTGTGTGTGTGTGTGTGTGTGTGTGTGTATCTTCTTTTAGGTTCATTCAATAAACCCAACCATAAATTTAGTTCTACACTAGGTGGGCTCAGTTTGGTATGATTTGGGTTTTTCTACATATTCAAGGTGGAGGGAAAAAACCAGTTTTTGCACCGATAAAAGTACAACAAAGTATTTATAATTTTAATGTAATTCATTCTGTGACATATAATGATATAATCCTTACAACCAAAGGTGTTTGGACGCATGGCTACTAGGTAATGACGAGTAATTTAGATAAGATAAACTAACCCATTCCTTTTTAAGCAGAATTGGAATTTTAGAGCCCATTTAGTATTGCTGTCGAATTATAAGCTATTTTTTCAGCTTTAAATTGGATTGCTGTGAAAAAGCTACAATAATACCAAATAAATGATTCTAGGTCCCAAATAAGCTTAATCCAAATGGGCTCTTACCCTTATGAAGGTTCAATAGTGTTAATTACTTAATTATCAGCACAAAGGTAAGTACCTGTTGGAAGAAAAATAAAATAAAAAATACTGCAGCAAGGATTTCAATTACTCACCCTGATTATAACCTATAAACCTTTCCGAAACTCTAGTTGCTTGGTATTTTCTAGTAAAACCTGCCAAGCACACAAAAAAGAATCTTAACAATCTGATAGGTATTATTGGAACAAGAATACCTCCTCGTAAACGAGGCAAGAACAAAGATGTGGGACATTGACCAGCATAATTCAAAAGTAAGATTACATATGTCCTTACTTCCCGAATGTAATTTGCTATTGCCTTGCAGCCTTCTGCTGCAAGTTGCATTACGTTTTCAAAGGTATCCATAGGTAATTTAGCATCCATCTGCAATAAGAAAACAAAAAGTTAAGTGCTCTTAGCATTAAAATAAAAATAAACCACAAAAGGTAAACCCAGAGTTCTAACTTTAGATAGGAAAGTGATTAATAAAACCTTAGAACTCCAAATACTACGAGGCATGACAACAAATTAAATAAAGAATTCCCTCCCCCCCCCCCCCCCCCCCCAAAAAAAAAAAAGACACCAGAATAGAACCTGAAGAAGAGTCACTTTGTCCAACTTAGGTAAAATACCTACGGTGACATCAGGTCCCCCAGCACTATCTTCTACGTAGTTTAGATCTGTTGAATAAAAACTAA